>LQRL01129168.1:14871-28561 GCA_001703475.1 Hydroides elegans | reverse complement strand
AAAGTTTGGTCAAGGCCGAATTCGACCCCCACGCTGAATTTTATATATATATATATATATAAGATATTATAAACATAAAACATATATGTAAAACAGGCTTGGGGGTCGAATGCGGCTTTGCCCAAAATGGAACTTTTCCTACCGATTTAGAGCAATATATTTGACTAATGAAACAATGAATTTCGCAACAAAATTCACTATATTTTCCCAAACGCCCAAAATCAAATCTATCATGATGAATCATGATTTATTATTATATATTTGGTCTAATGTCTAAATAATGGCAAAATTAATAGGTACAATGACCTAATAAATATAGGAATATACTACGCGGTGATGAAATCAACTGCTCCTTGGGTGGGTATATAAGTAACCACTTTTCTATAAAAAAAAACAAACTATCAAACCGCTAAATATTTCACTCAATTCACACCGATATAATGATATTCAAAAATATATATAAAACTACACGGATTAATGTATTTTAGAAATCATCATGTTTCGGGTATGAATATCGGCCGAATCGCACAATGTCCAATTGTTGACAAATATACGCAAAAAAAAACTAAGTAGAAGTAAAAGAAGGCATAACGTGTCACTGTGTATTTTACCGGACTTGATAATATGATATAGCCCTTAAGCAGAAAAATATGTTTAAAAACTATATGTTCCACCACCAGGAGTCGCACATTTTGAACGTGACAGCACTGAAACTGTGGTGAAGTTTCCATGAACTGGTGTTCATTGTGTTCACGCCTTGGTGCCACGAGGGAGTTATTTAACACAAAGCGTCAAGCACATAATTATTTGATGTCGATTCGTCTTGTTACACCGGTCATGGCCCAACACAAGGCATCATATTTCAATCCTGTTCACCGTTAGATTTCCTAGAAATATTTTGTTTAGAACAGTAACGAAAATAGCTAGCAGTTATCAATTTACCATGACCCCCAATATCTAGTATTTGATATTCGCACAATGTTGCCGCGGGATCTAATAGTGGTCACGCTCGTACAACGCTAGAACTGGTTGACTATCACGAGGCGCACCTTTCGACAACAACAACAGCATTTGACGTTGAATCCGTCTATATCAAGCGAAGTACAGATGTGTTGACGGCGTTCGAAAGCGACTTGTCGGGTTCTGTGTGCTTTGCGTCGTACTTGCACTTTGCGTGGCGCAGCACTCGCAGGATCTGGTCTACCATCAGGAGGCGCGCCTTTCGACGACGGCAACAGACAAACCGTGGTAGGGATGCGGAGAAATCCTCCTCATCGTGGACGCACTCGGGTGCATTTGGATCATTCAGTCCTTTAGATATATATCGATCTGTCGCAAAAAACTCTTTGACGTCGCCCAGCATAGCGAACTCACGCAGTTTCTCGAAAATTGCTATTGCCCACTTCCAACGATTGTTTCCCTCTATATCTGAATAATCACATACATAGTGCTGGGTCAAGTTAAATACACATGTCTTCAGGAGATAGGTTCTTATTGCTTTGTGGATGTCAACAGTCACACCAAGTTCGATGAGGTTTGGTATGATTGGCCGGATTACATACGTGATGCGGACCGCTTTTGCCAAACGGTAGCCCTCAATTATATGAGAAGGGAGAGCTTTGATCAAACCATTTTCAACCTGCGAAAATATTATTTCTTTGTTGAAGTAGTCATCGATCTCGGTGAACAAACATGGAATGTTTTTTTGTTGAGGTATACTCAAGATGCTCAGATGACGTATACTCGTGATCGACTTTTTCGGAGTCGATGCCTTCTATTAATTCATGATAGAAGGCATCATCATCATCATCATCATCATCATCATCATCTACATCATCTTCATCCCCAGGATCAGGCCGCTGCTCACGTGGCCTGGGTAGGAAGTTGCGATGAGGGAGGGTGACTGGCATTTTCAACGGTTTTGCAGGTACCAGGTCTATCGAGATACGCGTGTTCCAGGGATGCTCATCCTCCCATGTGATGTATAAACAGGGATATTTACCGCGGTTATCCAGATCCATGCTATCGAGTGCTAGACGGGGATGATGCATGTTTTTTAAAGTTTGATACAGCCCTGTCTAAATAATATTTAATATACTCATCTTTTAATTTTGAATTGGTGTGCAACACATAATCAAACTCATCAATGAACAAGGCTTGCGTACACTCTGCGGCGCTCCCTACCAATATAGGTTCCCATAAGGCGCCGGGATCAACTCCCTCCATAGCTTTGCATATTTTGCTTAGCAACCACGCTATTGCCTTTGCCTTTTCGTCTGTTCTACGATGTTGTGCACATTTATCCATTTGTTCTAAAATCCTAGGAACAATTGAATCGATAATAGTTTCGGTCTGTGTTTTACAAAGTTGACTCATGTGCTCAAATATCTGAGATGTAAATAAATGACGATCATCCTGTAAGTCATGAAATTCCCTGATGCTCGATGAGATTTTCCATTTTTGTAGTTCAGATTTAGGAAGATTGTCTAATTCATCCTTGTGCGAAGGTTCGTTGATGAAACCAAACAGAACCTGAATATGGCGAGTTATGCCAATGTGAATGACAGATTTTTCAAATGACACATGAGACACTGTTTCTGTTTCTTGACAATTGGTCTATAGATCTCTTTAATTGTCTGTTTGTCATATGAATGGTTCGGATTTGATTTCGACCACAACGTGTCACAGAATTCAAGCACTGACACCGGATACTGTTCCTTGATGGCCTTACAAAGCCCCTCTCGCAGCTCACTTTCATGTTCTGGATGGACATGCGGAAGAAGAGCATCGCGCAGCTCAACAAGGAAAACTAGGTCATCTTTCAAGTAGATGGCCTTTAGAGGCCATATGATAGCGTTTGCTAACACGTGAAAGTGAGGAAGACATGTAAGTTCGTGCAATGAAGCGCCATCTGAGTTGACGTAACAGTATTCAATCGCCTCAGCAACCCATCCACTCTTTTCGTTCCAATCGCCTCTCCTCTTTGCAACGGCAACCCATGCGTCAATGTCATGCATACGAACCTAATCGCCTTTTCGAAATATTACACTTATATCATAATGAGTCAACGAGTTTAATGTCGATATTCGATGTCTCATGACTCTCATCAGAGAAGAATGACTGCTTTCGTTTCGTCCATGCATTCTCCATTTGAGACTATTATTATATTAGGAATCGTTACGTAGATTACTGGTAACACGACTTAGATACATGTTAATTCACATTGTTTCATATTCAATTGCAGTTTATATAATTATGAGTAACCCACATGTTGATGCCGCCGTTTATGTTTTTAGATTGAAATTGAATTCATATAATTTATGCATTTGAGTTCCACTTCTAGTCTTAACAGACGCCAATGTCAATGTTTAATAATGAAAAGTTATCTACATGTATTCAATGTGTTTGTGAACGATAAATGATAATGTTAACGCGGACAATGACTAGGATTTTAACATTTTTGAACACTTGTTTCCTATCCGTTTAATGTTTTGTAAAATAATTCTTAATAACATTAATTATGCTTTGTTAAGGTCTTTAACAGCTACAATGAAGATAGCACTGTGTGGGCTTAGGTTTCGACCAACTTTCAAGCACAACTTTACGTTATCTAGGAGCTCTTATACTGAATGCTCCTTCTATAAGCGGGTCCTAGTGCAGTCCTCAAGTATAAATCATTATTTTTTTACTTAGCAATGTTTATTATTATTGATTCAGATCTTGGACTCAAATAACGCAACACTTTGCATATCATATTTGACCCTCGTTATATTTCAACGAGGAGTTAAACAGAAAATATATACATGTTTATACAATAAATATGTTAATCAGGAACATCATTGTTTCATTTAAATAAAATCATATTAAAATGCCTGGTTCTATATATTATGCGTTCGCATTTCATGTTGATAGTACCATTTGTGATTCAATCAACGCAACGCTTTTATTTTGTAAAGTTTACAGCATGTTTAAAGGACACCCAACGATCAATTTTTAAAAAGTGTTAATTCGAACATGAAATCACTTCATTCATTGAAATATATAATGAAGAGTTAATTTTAGAAAAAAAAGGACAAAACGGTATTCATATTTTTGTAGATAGCTGATCCCATTGCGCTAATCTAGGCAGCTAGAATCCAAAGAACATCTTTTCTGAAAAATGGAAATTGAAATACTTATATATACTTCCGTTTTCACTAACATTTTGATTTAACAAACCTAGCTTTATGTATGTGAATCAAATAAAATGCACAATTTGAATGGATTTATAAAAATAGCAAATTATAAAAAATATGATCCTTAGATTCGTGTAGCTAGATGAGAATTTTTAAAGTTTATAACTAGATCATTGCTGAAAATGAACTTCGTTTTTGAAGAACACTTCGGGGGATGCTTTTCATGTTTGATGTCAGTTTTGTATTGAGGGAGTCCATCCAGGGGAACCAATTGTTCAGAAAAATCCCGGGGTGACCATTTCAAATCCTTTTTATTTTCCAATTATGTAAACCCTCCATTGATTTTATGGGGTAAAGGCTATACCATATTGAGCGTAATGCGTACTGCGAATTACGCACAGAAAAATGGATCACATGTGTTCTTATGGAGGTTACTACATTGCTGCGAATTTCGTCGGACGAATTTCGCTGCGAATCTTTCGATCGCTCAGGACCCATTTTTCTGTGCGAATCTTTTGCTGCGAACAAAATGGATCACACTGTTTTATACCAGAGCTGCTACATTGCTCCGAATTTCGCATGCGAATCTTTTAAAATCCTATATTTATTCATGTGAATATAGAGTGATGAACTTATATAATTTTGTTTGCTTTCCATTTATTGTTCATAATTTGAAATAAAAACCTTCACTAGAAGTATCATACCGTTGGTTGAAAACAAAACATTCTAAACGCGTCCCCATGTCCAATATTTAACAGTTTACAGTTCTTGTAAACTGCTATCATGTTTATATCAATATCATTTTGAGTTCGTTTAAAATAGCATGTTGCAGTGATACAATTTAGAGCATCCTTGACCCTAAGGTTTTCAGATATTATTCGAAAGTTAAATGGAACATGAAACTGACTCGGAATGACAGCTCCATTTAGTTAAAAGCGGGAACATTATCTAACACAAACAGGTTAAACTAGTGATTAATAACAATTAAAATAGGAAAAAAATTAAGGTAAATTAATTTTTAATATTGAGTATTGACGAAGTCGTTTTTTTTTTCAAGATTCCAATGCGAGTTATAGCCTCGAGCATACTTTGGGCATGTCTTTATATATATAATCTTAGAATAATCAAACAAATGTTCTTTTAGTGAATGAAGAGAAGGGAAATATCACAGATACAAGAGTTTTCGAAATATTCGCAGTGCGAAATTCGCAGCAATATGGTATAGGTAAATTTCGTACGCACGAGGTGTTCGCATGCGAAATTCGCATGCGTACTCAATGTGGTACAGCGTTCATACCATATTTTAGCTCCGAAATCGAAATAGCCTATGAGATATCAGCTCTTAAGTATAGAGCCTCTGCGACGATTTACGTTTACTTAAGATAACAATTTAAATTAATGTTAATTAAGGATTAAAAGTGAATATAATCTAAAGCATTATATCTATAGACATTTCAGAATAAATGTCTATTTTAAGCGAAAGTGACCCTCAACATAATTGAAATTTGTCAGAAAATGGAAAAAAAAAATAGAATTTCGTTAACGAATTATTCAGAAAAAAAGAGTTGCCGACGCTCATCGAAATTTGAAATGTGTTTTGGTGCTGGACAATTTTGTCCAGTACTTTTATCATTTTTAACTTTGTGGGTATGTTTGTTTATCCCTGTAGTTAAGATGCAATCCAGATAAAAAGGTAGAACTCATTCTAATTGTGTTTTCTTTTGCATTGACTTTCAATTTTCAATTTGGTAATATACTTCTATACAATTATACAAGTTAAAAAATTACTTTGCAATAGTCGACCAGTTTGGTTCGACTGATTGACAAGCGGGTCAGAAGTGTGCGCGTTCACATATTTGTAACAGTTACCATGAATCCAATTAGTCCTTTAACTTTCTATATCATAATAAGCTCATTTTCAAAACACAATGATCCTATCATGAGTCCACGTTTCATATAACCATGACCTGTGTGCCCAAAAATTGGCATGACATAAAACATGCGGTAGATGTACCGGTCAGATGAAAACGAAACACAAATAAACCTTTTTTCTCGAATATATATCTAATTAACCTGTTCAACCCTGACTGCTGATGCCACGAGTAATTACTGGTTTTCAGTCTTCTAATAACCGGTGTCCAGTCTATGCAGTTTTTCCTGCCTTTGTATATAATGTGTTTGATTGGCAGTCCATCTGATTTTTATTCACAAATGTTTGCTTTACAAATTATCGAAAATGAATAACATGCGTGCATCCCTATTGTAGTTGCTGTTTGACCGTTTGTCTGTGTGTGTGTTTTTTGGCATTGCTGTATAATTGCAATAATGAGCAAGTGGGGTTTGAAACATCACGAAATCAATTTTAACACTTGTTTGCCTAATAATATACTACATTGGGGTCTAATTGGCGCTAAATTAGTAAATCATACATCCTCATATACAAATTACGCACATTTTGTATATATCGTCTTAACGGCATCTGTTTATAAGGTGAACATGCGAAAAATGTATACATTGTCTCCGGGCACAATTTAATACTTTAATTTGTTAACAAAATGTTAACATAAATATACAGCATCGCCAAGTGAGCACATTTATGTATCAGGTTCTTTCAATAGACACACTGTGAGACAAAGACGAAGAATATGAAAATCATATAGACACTAACAATGAAAATATTTGAAATAATATCTATATAATTTGGTAATAAACGGATCTTTTCAGTGAATCATCCTTAGAAAGTTAGCGCTTATAAAGTTGTCGGTATTATATGTATTTGTTTATGATTTAACTCTGCTTGATAATAATTGAATTATAAATAATGCAAGATATACATAACAAACCTCACAGTTTATGCACAAAAGTTATTTATTGTGCAAGCAATTGTATACAAGGAAACGTATTTTAAATAGTTCGGTGGGAAATCGAGACTCAAAATACAAACAACTGTATACCGAGCATTGATGACAGAAGTAGGATTAATTTCTATCCTTCGATAGTTCTTGTGAGTTCATCCGGAAAAAGGCTTGACCTGGCCACCTTTGAATAAGTTGAAATGCGTTTCACAATTTCCCTAAAAAGTCATGCATGAGTCTCTACCAAACGGAAGATAGCTTAATCTATCCATCTGGAAAAATGTGAAGGATCTAGCTTTTCAAATGCGTTCCTAACTGAATATTTCAAAACACGAATAACAAATTAATAGATTATTTTATAATCATAATGATTCGTGAAAAAGTGTATTATAAGGATTTGACGAGAGTGGTCGGTTATCATTTAACATAAGCAGTTCTAAATATGGAACGCATATATAACTTTACTGCGATACATCGACATTGACTTGTTAAAGGGTCAATTATTGATCAAAGAAAGTCATTTCAAACGTTTTGAAATAATCAAGATTATGTTTGACCTTCGAAGCCTAAAGGTCTGTTTAGTATGAAATATTCGCCCTTAAATTTTCGCGCTAAAATATTTACAAATAGAAAATATGATGCATGAATGATGGTTGTATCTTGTTTGTGTATTTCTATATGAAACAATGTTAGTTTGTTTATCATATGTGAAAGTATGGTTGCATTACAACTAATAGTTGCTTTGATAATGAAACTTAAGTGAAAATCGCCGCGATTTTCACAAATAACGCAATATCTAAGTAACAATAAGTCATAATGCAACCAAACTTTCACACATGATAAACAACACAATATTGTTTCATATGAAAATAAACAAACAAGATAAAACAGTCATTCATATACCGTATTTTCAATTTGTAAATATTTTAGCGCGAAAATTTAAGGGCGAATATTTCATACTAAACAGACCTATATGGACGAAAGAAAGAAAACGATATTTTCAACGGGATTAAGACATAAATTATGGACGGCAAAAACGATTTCATATGACACGCGAACGAGTGATTTGGGAACACATGCGAAATTATATGTTTGCCAATATAAAGTGTTCAATGATTTGCGCCGAACTATCCTCATGAATATTGCATGCGAAATCATCCAAATGATAAACATGTGATCTCTTGGTTACATTGACTTTTGGCTCAATATGGGCTTTAATCTTAAATGTGTGATCTATCGCTCTTTAAATTACGCTATTACCAGGTCATCTTGTTAAGCAGTTATGTTAATAGGCCTGTATGTATTACATATATCTAGGTTAAAAGTTATATCTTTATAATGATGAACTTAGTTTGAAATGCCTTTGAAGTTATAATTTTGAATTATCGCCTTGCATAATCAGATTTAAATTAAACTTTCATGCAAATAGGTTAAGACATCATGGATAAAAATCTTGTAAGAACACAAACACATTTGACATCAAATTTATACGCGCTATAATATCCAATATAATAATGCTAGTTTGCTGTCCTATACATACATAACAATGATTGGAAGCGAATTAAATGACAACTTAGAATAGTCTAAATATGATAAAGGCATTAAGTATAGAGCATATACAGTCAAACCTTAAAATTATAACTGGGGACATTGATAGTCCACGGATACCCAGCCATACATGACGATATTTTTCAGTTTGATTTTGCTCGAGTTTTAAGAAATTTCAAACCAAGTTTGTCAGGACACATGGTAACCCGAGAATTGTTTAATGTCTTGTCAGTGTCCTGATTTTCACTGTATCGTGAAGTCCAATGAGGGCAACAAACCCTGGAAATTGCAGATTAGCTATATGAACATATGTTTTTCTTAAAGCTATTAAAGTTGTGAAACGCATAATGTCAGTAGGCCTACATTATGGATGGATCACATTGAAATGTTTAATGTGGATCACATTGTGTGAAAACAAGCCTTAAATAATAAGATATTTGAACAACCAAAAATATGCCTTTGGAACATTTCCATAGAAAAAATCTAAAAGCAAGCTCATCACACCATAAATGCTCACTTTACTAGTACTTAGACGCAATTGAGCAGGACAAAACATAGCATCTTCTAAAGTCATTTACTGTCAAAGGAGTCCCCTAAAGCATGGTTGGACCCAAAATCAAGGGGGACTTTTTAACGAGTGTTTTAAAAGTCACTCAATGACACAAATAGATGGATGGGAGCTGGAAAGTGGGCGCTGGAAATGAGGGTTTGTGTTGGAACCATGAACAATCAGGAGCGAAACAGGCAGTTTGCATTGTGGTCGGAGGTGGTATGGTCCGTGATTGTGGTTATGGGTGTTGTCGCACTGCTCAAACTAATTTTTAAGCAAAGCTTTAAACCAATAAGTTCTGAACAAGATTCACTCAAAGTTAAACTCGAGTAAAATTAAAATCGTATGTAAAACCGATTTTTCCACTATGGGCCACGGTTGTTTTGTTGTTTTGAAGGTTGTTTAATTGCAGCAGGGTTGAATATTACTTAATTCAAGTTAAAATGGTTTGTTCATTCAGCTATGAGGCGAAAAAGAACACATTTACGAATGAAAAATAATGAAAGCTTTTGATATAATTATCTCACTTTCAGAAAGACGTCTTTATTTGAAACATTTGACAAATCCATTGGTCATCCATGCTTTAGTCAGTCCTGAAAGCCAACATTCGATTTAACCTGCCTCCTCCTTTGGAAGATTGGCGTTGCAGTTCTGAGACAACACACAACTGTTGTCCCTGAGAGCAAACCCTGATTTCCTTTATCTTTTCCACTTTTTTCTTAGACAATATTGAACATCTACAATCGATTTCCGTCTGTTGTTGAATGAGACTTGTTGAAGTTTGGGCAAAGAATTGTTGCAAAGGATACTATATTATCGCGATTAAAGTGGAAAGGAGTAAAATCGTAGAAATAATCCATCAATAACCATTTTCTTTTAAATTTCTATAAGAATTCAATAGTATATACTGTCCTTGACAAACAATTTACAGCTACGAACTCTTCCACCCTTTTACTAGGTTTTGGGAAGAGTGCGTATTTCCAATAGAACCATCAAGCATAAAAGTTTTGGATCTGGATCCGTCAATAGAACTCCTGCTTCATGTCAACGGTGATAATATCAGGTTCAATATTGTTAAGATATATCATTTTGATTGGTTTAATGATATCACTAAAACGATTTATTTATTAATAAACTGTGGTCCGAACGGTTTCTATGAAACCTTTTTTTTTAAACGAGGCTCCAGAGAAACGGTCGGCAATTGACCGCACTTTTCAAAGACCTTATATCGGTAACACAAACCTCTAATCAATGCATTAAATATATTGTTGAATTCATAGATTAAGCCAAAACTCGCAATGTATATGTATATATGTTAAACATTCTCCTCCTCTTATAAAATTATTCAAATTAGTCTTTTGCTTTATGCAGACACACTCAAGTGTCTTTTATACATTACCGAGTAAACACGTGGAGTAGGTGCTCTGTTTGGAAAAACAACAAGATATATGAACTCGGTCGGCACTGACGCCGTATATACATAGAGGGAGGAAGAGGGTAAATTTTATAATAATAAAAAAAAACGTGATCATTGTTGCAAATCCAGCGTGATCCGGGCCCTAGGGGTGTACATGTGTATGATAATTTAGAGTTTTAGTTCCATTGATTATATAAATTATATTTCTATTGATTTGTGAAATCGATATGTAAAGAAGGTTGCGATTTCCGAAAAAAAAAATATTTTGGTCCATAGCATTTTTTATATTTATTGTATCCCTTGAGATTTAAGTATAAGTCACATATTATTCATACAAATTTTAATGACGGTATCCGGTCAAAAAGTCCCCGGACATAAAGTCCCTAAATTGGTCAACATAGGACATAAAGTCCCCAGACAAAATGTCAAATAAAATGGTAATTTCTCAATTATTTTTTGATATCACGATCAACTATCATTTAAGACTGTATTACTTCAGATATGCATTAAATAAAAATGAAAATAAAAATAAATGAAAATTAATGACACATCGACATAGGCAAAGAATATAGTACTCCAACGTTGCCCTCCTTATTTGAATACGTTTGACTGAGCATATTTGAGCATATAAGAGTAATTTACTTTAAGTTTGATTCATTGAGTATGAACTATCATTAAGGATGCTAATCGAGTTGTTACACATATTTACCCATCTATGTATTATAGGGACCATTTAGTACAGTGAGGTTAAGTGTTTATAGATATATCTGAAGATTTGATACAACTCTTTTACCAATTAACAAATTATGAGCAGAATAAATTCATTATACGTAAAAAATAGTTATCCTTGAATATTTGTTAATTTTTAAATTGATTTCTTAGTAACACATTCTAATACAAAACATATACTCTGGATGTACAAAATCGCATAGCAAAATCTGACATTGCTAGTCCATCCAATAACATGTTCTCTTATTTCAAATAAGACAATGCATAATACTCATAGGCATTCTGTGTTCGCACTGATGCTACGTGTTTATTTAGGCAACGGACATGACGAACGGACGGACAGATAAACACAGAGGCACAGGTCAAACCGCTGTGCCCATGAGCATTGTAATAACAACAATTAGGTAAAATGAGATATGCATGGCGATGGATTTCCTTTGTATATTGTTCGATCTTTTTCGGGTTTCATTTTTTTTTCAAATACGAAAAACATGCAATGAAGTTTTTTTATTTGAAATGACAAATACAAAATGGACATGGTAAATATACACCATAAGTCTACTATCAACCAACACAGTTTTCTCTCAGTCAGACAGTAGGCCTATATGGAACAGCTTAGTAATTCAAATTGATTTAATTTAAGAAGTAAATAGAATCCGTTTAGAAACAAAAGTAGCAGGACTACAGCTGAGATATCCATCGACCCTTACGTTGCACCAGAGAAACTTCAATTAGATTGGCGAAGTGGGGAGATGGATGTGATTCTTAATTCAATCTAATTTCTCGTCGTAACGCTTATTTGCCAACCTAAATATTCATACAGCTGCCTTTTGAGTTGGTTTGTTGAGTCGCGGTCTGTGTCGTTACGTCTATATATGGGTACGAATGTACCGGTGCGTGTATTTCGAATGTGAAAATGTATATTAGGACAAAACGTGTAATTCAGTGATTTGTTATTATTATCATCATTAATTGTTTAAAACCCTTACGATTAAACACTTCTCGTCACAACAAAAATAGTTTTATAAAAGTCGGAATATGTGGTAAGCAAAGTTGGTAATATTATGTGTTGTTCCTGTTTGTAAAGCACTTCGAGCAGTTAAAATTAAACAAGGGCGTTTTGCTCCTCGAGTGAGTAATATTTTCCTCGCATCAGTTTTAAATATGATGTTGAAAAATAGACTTTTCATCATTAAGACTATCTTACAAATCTCAATTAAATAGTTAAAAAGATCCGTCATGGTAATTGATATTGCGGATAGAATTAATTACGAAAATATCCACAACAATGGGGGAGACATGAGCATTAGCTTCAATCAAAATAATGCAAAGGGTTGGGTTTCGTTCTGCTCATTGAATCCTTGATGATAAAGGAATTATTTACAGGCCCTTGATAAGCCAATCATATGAGCATATTTCAATTATTAATACGCGTCAACTGGTACGTTTTAATATTTAATCACCTGTTCATTGATAGGCGTAAATGAGCTATTAGCGGCTATGACAGGTTTTTGTGTTTAATATTTTAGAAAATATGCTATAGCTTTTTAAACCATGAATAAGATATAGTTAGTTCGATAATAAATTTAATATGATTATGAATGCCGTAATACTTCAGAAATGTTACTATCACCTTTGATGAATTTAGTAAGACATATAAGAATAAGAATAAGAATAAGAAACGGTTTATTTCTAACGGCTAACACATTTACATATATGCGATGATGAACTTATAACATAAACATTATAAAGAAGCTAGAAAAGGCGAAATTTGAAGCATTTTGCTTGTACGAGAATTTCGCCTGTATAATTAATCAAAGTTTTAACAAACTCATTATACATATAGCCAATACCACAATTTTACAACACTGATCGTAACATAAATATATATTTTTTTAAAATAGGAAAAGTCTGCATAAAACTCCAATTTTTTTTAGGTGTACATATTAATCAAAGAAACAGCATACTTTCGTTTAAAAATATGCTTATGTTTGAGACTAGTAAGTGACTCCGGTAAGGAATTATATAATTTTACACCATAAGAGCTTAGGCTGTGCGACCTCTGTGTAGTACATATATAGTTTATTTTAAACTTTTCTCTGTTCCTGAGCGAGTAACTTTTATTGTCCCCCGATTGGGCAAAATGCTTTGCGAGATTGATCGGTATATCATTTTTTCTAATCCTGTACATGAGTAAAGCGCATTTTAAGTCAACAAGATCATCGAATTTTAAAAGCTTTAACTGATGAAACAGACATGAAGTATGTGCATTTCTTTCACTATTACAAATTATACGAATAGCTTTTTTCTGTAATATCGAGATACACTTTATTGAATTTTTATAGGTTGTCCCCCAGACTTCAGAGCAGTAATTAATATACGGTAAAAAGAGTGAACAATACAGTGATCTTAAAGT
>LQRL01129166.1:0-14991 GCA_001703475.1 Hydroides elegans | reverse complement strand
GGAAAAAAACAACCCCCCCCCCCCCCCCTACATGCAACGAATAACGATAAAGAACTTGGGTATTTCCACATCAAATATCAGATGGTTTAGATCAAGACTTGCTGTTGCTGCATGTAGGTTTTATACTTTTAACATAAAACCTTTAACCCTTTTAGGGTTAACTAAAAAGGTTACAGCATATCTTTGCTTGTAAACCAATCAGATTTTTGTTGTATATAGATGATCATTAGGTGCAGAACTCTCATTCTTTTCTCCCTGTTTGCTTCTATAGATGACCATTTGTCGCTCTCACTCCGTCTTGTGACATACACTTTTATTTACAAAGCACCCAATTGTGACTACATTCCTGGGTAGAGAGAGACTGGATGCAGTTCCCACTTGCATACCATGATGACGTGTCATAAAATGTTTCCCCTCAAATTATCATTGCACTGTGACTTAGTTGGGACTTTCTTGTAGGGATGTCACTCGAAGTTATAAAACCACATCAAATGAAAATTCTATTGTTACCGCACGCGCGTTTCTAACCCGACATAAAACTCTTAACGGTAACCCCAAAAACGCTAAAACTTAAACGCTAAACGTTAACCTCAGAAACGCTAACGGCTAAATATTTTACGTTAAACGTTAAACAATAGCAGCCTACATGTGTGAGTTATGTATAAAGAACATCATTTTGAAAGTTGATTATACACATTAAGATGTAACTAAAACGTAAATGCTAAATTCTGATATTTCAAAATCTTAAACAACGTTAAACGCTAAACGCTTTGCGCTAGAAATTATATAGGGTTTGAACGGCATGTCACTGTATAACAAAATATGCATGCAAATATGTTCGTCCGTAGCCCAAATATTTCGTAAAAAACATTATGTCAATAAATTGAATGTCGTTGATTATTGTCTTTTAAAAATTTCTGGCACCATTTATCTATTAGTATCGAATCCAGGTCAAAAAGTCCCCGGACATAAAGTCCCCAAATTGGTCAACATAGGACATAAAGTCCCCGGGTAAAAATATAATTTAGTAACATTTATTTTCATTTTTATTTAATGCATATTTGAAGTTATATAGTCTTAAATGATAGTTGATCGTGATGTCAAAAAATAATTGAGAAATTAACATTTTATTTGACATTTTGTCTGGGGACTTTATGTCCTATGTTGACCAATTTGGGGACTTTATGTCCGGGGACTTTATGTCCGGGGACTTTTTGACCGGATACCATTAGTATCGTATGATGTATTCGCCTGAAATGTAAACTTTCATTTTCTTAATAAATAAGTCAATTCTGTTGTGACTGTTGAAAATGGGTCATATATTGACAGACTCCTATGTTCAATCAGGTGTAATCATTCCCTGGAATTGTGAATATAGATCCAGTCATAGTTATATTGCAAACATATTTAATCCTTCCAAGCATAACAATCTACCTAATTTTTATCGCACAATGTCAACATTCAAGCCCTAGAATAAACGGTATTTGCGTTACTTGTGTATTTATGTCTTGGAGAATATTAATGTTTTCATGTAAATATACATATTCACATGTATATATTTTAGTTGATTGCGCAGTTACCTAAATATTAATGGTATAAATAGGTTGAAATAAATGTGTTACATCATAATTTATTCACGAAGAACGAGATAAGAAAATGCAATAGTTTAATTTGATTCATCTTCATATATGATATTGATAAACATGAATATCATATAGAAAACGTCTTTGAAAATATTCTAGATAACATTCAACATGTTTATATTAGTTTCGATTACAAACGGGATCCTATTCTCAACCGCAATATGTGATAAGGACTTCAAAAAGCTCTGACCTGGATATAGATCTCGATAATGGAGAAATATAATCGGGAACCGATCCAGGGGTAAGTTTAAATAGTGTTTAATGTTAGAAACACATTGCATGCAACTGTAAAACGCAAGCTATTAATTAGAAATGTAATACATTTAGTATCGAAAAGTGCATTAATATTGTTTATATTACGGTAATAACATTTATTACTTGAAAAAGGGATAAGGCTACCCTTAATGACATACTATATCATAAAGTAGTTAGCGTACCGAATTCCCCGACGCAAATAGGACGTCGCTGCAAGATCGAAAATAAGACGTCCTACCAATGTCGTGAGATGACGTCCTCGCGACGTATTTTTCACATGGGGGCGATTTCATACGTCAGGAATACATGTACGTTGATAACTAGACATTGTAAGGACGTGCTATTGATGCCTAAGTAATGATGTTGCAAATCTATAATCAACATAACTGAACTAACCAACGTGTTTTGATTTGCACCACTTTTAATGCAATAAAAAATAACCTAAGATGACAAGATAACATTTCTTTTGTTATCGAGTATATATATTATTTATGAAGACATATTTATATTTAAAAAAGTGAATGCAATAGCTATCCCAATAATGTCCTGGAACGTTGAACACGGACCTATTTAGAACGTAGTAATTTATGTTCTTAGCGGGGTTTTACACACATCATTTGGATGTCATATATCGATACTGCGTTCAAAAATAACGTCCGACAAACATCCATATAGGCCCAGCAGATGACCTTAATAGCACGTCAATTATGACGTGATTAGGAGTGTCTGGTAGTACGGGACGACGATGCTCATCTCGAATATAAATAAATACATTTTTATATATATTCAGGTCCTCTTCACGAGCATCCAGGTATGAATATAGAGCCTCATCCCCTTCCACATCCTATCGCAGTTCGGCAAGACACCACGAAGAACCTAGAGTGGCTTCCCAATATGAATTTACAGAAATAGCGTCACCATTACATACCACGAGTCACACCTGTAGTGACCCTTACCGCGACCCTCAAGCGTTACGTGGAACTCCCGCAAGTGGCGCATCGGATATGGAAAGGTATAGTCCCAGTCATAGAGATGGGTATAGCCACCCAAACCATTACTCTCCGCAACCAAAAGAACCTATTCGAGATGAACTACTCACAAGCGATATCATTCGCCGCGAGTATGGCCACAGCGACTTTAACCGGCCATCCCATGCATCAAGATTGAAGGATCTCAGTAGAGCTCCTGACACGGACGTTATGCGGCCTGACAGCAGTTATAGTAGCATCAGCCGCCAATATCAGGGACCAAAGATGACGTCTAGAAAGGAAGCTTTAGATATGGATATGCCTACGTCCCTTCGTCACCAATATCACCAGCGTAGCGCACCTAGCCGCCCCTCCCAGATACCCGGAGTAGCATATAGAGATGGCGTGGCTGATATGGAAATGCCACTTCCCCTGTTGACTGCTAATGAAGACCAAAAATGGGAGATTTGCAAAGAGGCTGCACATGTGCTTAATGGAATTACGGCGGAAATGGCCGTGGTCTCCATTGTAGGCAAGGGTTGAATTTCTGTTTTTTTTTATGATGAGTATCTATGTTGGTGCATATGTATTTAGAATGCAAATTTAGGTAATAGAAATGAGAGCTAAGCATATAATGATTTGCATATCGAACTAAAAGAACAAGGTTTTAGGTAATGAAAGAAAATCTACCAGCATAACAAGAGGAGTCATTTCAATATATTGCCATGTATACTGAAAAAGAATTATGCCATTCCATTACTTTCAACTTAAATTTGTCATGGGAAAACTTGCAGGCAAATATCGAACGGGCAAATCCTACCTGATGAACCGTTTAGCGGGAGGAAATTCAGGATTTGGACTTGGAGCAACCATCCAGTCTGAAACCAAAGGAATATGGATGTGGGCCAAACCACACCCGCAGGTCTGTCCCTGTTCTTTTATGTGTTATGTTATACAGCCCTATTTGTAAGATTGTTTTCTATATATTTTTCAATATATTCTGTTATAAAGATAACAATAAAAAAGGCTTTTTCTATAAACAAATGGCAAAAATGATCTGTTAACTATAAATTGTATAAAAAATGTGATGCTGAGCTCTCAAAACTCATCTACTGATGCCAGTCTGTGATTCGTAACATAATCAAACAGAACTCTATGCATAGATTCTAGTTTATGTGGATTATCAAATCGTTTGCTCTTTAGGATCCTAGTAAATGCCTGCTGTTATTGGATACGGAGGGTTTATACGACGTTGAGAAAGGAGACGAAACAAATGACATGCAGCTCTTTACTTTCGCCTTGCTGCTTAGCAACTGTTTGGTTTACAACGCCGTTGGAAACATTGATGATACACTCGTCAATGAGTTGGAGTATCCTTTCAATCAATGTTTAAAATAAATCAGTGAATATTTATTAGACCAAGCCATGTGAATCATACTGACATAAACATCTATAAAAAATACTATGAAAAACAATAAGATTCATATGAAGAATGTTGTTCTCATCATTTACTCAACCTCGCCAACGTTTTATTTTATCTAAATGAATATCAAGCTCCATTGCATCCAAATAACATTCATAGTTTTTTCAATTCTATGGTATTCCTATGTATATTTAGCGCCCTTACGACTTGTTTAAATTTATATTATGAATTGAAAAATATATATATAAATGCAAAGTGGGCTATGCGCTGATTCAGCTCTTTTTTTGTAAGTTGTAAATTTAACAAAACATGTTTGATTTAAAATGAAATACTTAACATACATTTAGACTTGTGTCTGAGTTATCCAAGAATATACAGGTCAAGAAGACTTCTCAAAAAGAAGATATGGACACTGAATTTGCTTCGTATTTTCCCGCTCTCTTTGTGATTTTACGAGACTTCTTTTTGGAGTTGGAGTTAAACGGGAAAGAGGTTTGAATTTAATCTTAAGTGTACATTGAATAAAACTAACGAATTGTTTCAAGAAGTTAAATGTCTAGTACTATCTAATCATATTTGGGATAGACATAGACTGGATATTGATATGAACAGTAAATTAATTTTAGATTACATCAGATGAATACCTGGAAAATTCCTTGAAACTAAAACCGATAAAACCCGGATCCTCTGCACGAATACAAAAGCACAATGCTGAATTCAATGCCCCAAGAGAGTGCATCGCTAAATATTTCCCACAAAGGAAGTGCTTCACTCTGCCGAGGCCTGTTCGAGATGATGCTTATCTGAGGTACATATTTCTTTGGGTTATATATTATTTATACTTCTAATAAATACTCTTTTTTAATGCGACATCGGTAGGTCCCGGATATGTTTACCAGCGAAAAAAGCGAAAACACCAACTTTTATCTTTAAAATGTGTAAAAAACGCATGGATTAGTTGTTTATTCAATATATATTGCAGAGACCTGGATATGCGACCTGAAACAGACCTCAAACCAGATTTTGTAGAGAAATGCAAACTCGCTGTTGAATCCATAATTGATCATGCTAAATCAAAGTGCATAGATGGAAATCTCATCAATGGACCAGGTACCGTTTGACCATTCAATTTGTTTAAATATACTATTTTTTTGTGTCGTCATGTGTGAAGTTTGACTTTAAATTGTCTTCAAGTGGAGCGCTTTATTACATTTTAACAAAAGTTTTGACGATGCATGTTTATGAAGGGGCACTCAACGATTTTTTTTAATGATCTTAATGTATGTATTGCTAAGCAGAATATGATCAGATATATTTGAAACAAGCTTAATACGCCGATTTGTTTCAAAATGTTTATTCTGAAATTGCACGCAAGAAACACAGAACAGCTACGGCAATCAAATAGACAATCTCCTATCAGAATTAAGATTTCAAGAAATCAAATGTGTATAAAGGTTACCTCTCACACATTCGTCTACAGAGAATTAATTAAGATACATCTGCATTGGTTAATATATTTACAAATATAATCCTAGAGTGATATCTTTTGAAAAAAATGTATGTTCTGTTAAGAACAAAAGTTACAAGCAAGGAAGAGTTGTGCAAGAATAAACATTTACCCGAATACACCTTTGAGTACCCTCGTTTATGTGAAAATTATATGATTTTAACTTGTTAATAATCAGGAAACCTTTTATTACTAAAATCCATTTCGCATCCTTGACCATCCTTATTTTTTTACATTTGAATCCATTAACTGTAGGTTTCCTGCATTTGGTCGCTGCATACGTGCGAGCCATTAACGAGGGTGGTGTGCCCTGTATCGAGTCGGCTCTGGATGCCATGGTTGAAAAGGAATGCAGGAAGGCGTATGAGACTGCAATGGCGCATTACAATAAAGTGATTATGATACTTTATAAATAATCTACAAAATTATTAGATATATGCGTATTAAGTATTTGTCTGAATTCTTATCCTGAAGTCAAACCAAAGGACATTAAAGACACTCAAATCTGGACTATGCGTTTATTTCTACTGTGACTGAAACCTTTCAATTATTTGGTTATGTGACAGGGCCTGACATAACGCCGGCCAATGGACAAATGGCCGCCGAAAATGTCATTTGGCCGCCATCCGTCAGATGACGGCGGCCAAATTGGCCGGCACGGTTTGACGGCTATAAGGCATCGATCTAAAAAATGCAGAATTTATAATTTCACTACATAAGTCTTAGAATTTTCGCTCGCGCCTCCGGCGCTCGCAACTTTCTTCCTTACATATTTCCGTATTTCAGTAATCATCCTTTGTTTTAAAGCAATATTACTACGATGTTTTATCACGAGGGTCGACTGTATACTGAATCTATTCCTTTACTATTACCTAAAAGAATTGGCTCGCGCCTCTGGCGCTCAACTAGTAGGAGCTTTCATTTGATATAACAACTATTCATGTGTGAGCTCAATTTGGACATCGCGTGTGAAATTTCGACCGCGGTTGTGATTGAGGCCGTTGATATTAGGTTAAGGCTCTAAACGTCGGATAAGTACGTTTCCGGACGGGCCAGGAAATTTTTGAGGTTAATGGTCGGGAAGGTCAGTGTGAATTGTGGTTTAAGTGCGAACATCTCAAACTGAAATCCAGGGTCTATAGCTATAGCTATATTTCTATAGCTAAATGATTAATCGGTGTTTCGCTCGCGCCCCCGGCGCTCGCTTTCTCTCAAATCGAAGTTTAACTATTATAATGCGTTATAAAGGTGATGATTCGGAAAATATAAAATGTCTTCATAAACCATTATTGACCCCACCATTTCAGGAATTCACAATAAAAACCTAGAAATCGTTGCACTGTTCCCGAAAAATAAAGCGAAACACAGCTGTTAACAAGATCTACATGTGCAATGTTCGGTTGTAGGGCAAAAGCCCCGTAGGGCAGAAGCCCCGCGATTTTTGCAGCTAGGGCGAAAGCCCCGCGATACATTAACGTACATATTTTCATACTTTATCAAATATATCGATGGTATATTTTTATTCAAGCAAACCAAAATTATAAGTCCAACTATTCACGTCTCAAATACATGATCTCATTAAACGGCCCTGGTATTTAAATGATCGGATTAGCTGGATGCTTGTATGGATTTATTATTAACGCTATTGATTACGACATTAACACAATTATTGCAATCAGCGATGCGAATTCAACATGTCTATAGTGCCTTTGTTTAATAATATTGATTATTCAAAGTCATAAAATAAAAAATATTCGCGCAAATAGAAAGAAAAATAATTAGATTTATTTTTGAAATCGCGGTGCTTTCGCCCTAGCTGCCAAAATCGCGGGGCTTCTGCCCTACGGGGCTTTTGCCCTACGGGGCTTTTGCCCGCGCACCGCAATGTTCACATGTTTACATGTTTAAAAACAGTTGTAATTTTGGATAGGAAGCGTTCACTTTATATACAATTGATTATTTAAGTATTAAACTGTACAATCTTGTTGAATAGAAGAAAAATAATTTGGCCGGCGACCGATGGATTTGGCCGGCGTGCTACAAAAGGTGCCGACCAAATTGGCCGGCGCAAAATTGGCGTTATGTCAGGCCCTGATGTGATATGTGATACATCTATATAAAGATATGATTTTCTTTCAGAACATGATGCATCATATTGGTATTCATATGCCGGTGGCACTTGAAGATCTTCATACCAAGCACGAGGTATACCAAAAAGAGGCAGTGGAAGTCTATCGCAAGACGTCTGTCTTCGATGAGAAATGAACCGTCTATGCAACCAGACTAGAGGTAAATGTATAACGCTTCTGCTATGTTTTCCCTTTTAATTTCCTTACCATGGCAGATCACATATCAATACAATGGACATTCATCCAACAACGCAATTAAAGTAGTTCGAATAACAGAGGACACTCAAATAAAACAAAGCGGTTTGGGTTTTAATATTTCCAAGTTGGGTGTTTCTTTAATAGATTTATTATTTAAATTATAAATATTTAAATAATTAAATATTGAATATGATAAATTAAAAAGATATTAATAAATTTTAAATAATTAAAATTAAAATACTTTTTGTTACTAAGAACGACATTGGTCAAGCCTTTCAAGACTTCAAAGAGCGAAACGAAAAATACTCTCGACATCTTTCTCAACAAGCGCTCGATATGTTCTTTGCTGCCCATGAAGAGGCCATCAATTGTGGTGTATTTGCTATGGATGGCAAGGATTCGTTATACAAATAAATCAATTAACACGATGTCACAGTTGGGTTGTTGTATTGAGTACCAGTTGTTTTAAGGCTTTAAAATATTACATCTCATAATCAAATGGATTTATTTTGAGTTTTTGCTATGCCGAGCCAGAATAAATGATAAATTTAACCATTGTTGGTGAACATGTGATATCGTCGAATTTCAACACTTCACTTAATGTCAAACAGAATATCGATGCCATGTGGCGCATTACACTTTCAATTTATTCATGTCGTGTTTAAAAACAGGAGGACATGAAGATTTCAAGAAGATGCAACAGCTCGCAATAGATGAATACAATCTGTGTGAAACTCTCGGGTCGCAGAAGCAAAAAGTGCTACACGAATACCTTGTGAGCAAGGAAACTGCTGAGAAAGTCATCGTCAATGCTGATATTGTTAGTATAGAACATTTGGTTTTATTTATTAATAAGAAAAGATCAGTTTTCAAATCAACTATTGGTTTCGATTTCTACATGGCTATTTAAGTAAATAAAGTGTGATAAATTCTAATGTTGTTAAGCATTCTCTTCTTAATGACAATTTGAGATTAAGTTTGTTTAAAACTAGTTATCGATTCCGAGTTATAAATAATTTTACTATTTCAAGAATAATCAATTTCTTAGTATTGGTCGATTGATTGATTAAAACAAGATTTATGTATAAATAAATTCCAAATTTCTAATTTTACTGATATTCGGTCATTGATTATTTAAATGTTTCCAAAATTTTCAATATTGAATATACTAGATGCTAACTCAAAAAGCCAAAGAGGAGAATGCAATGAAACGTATGCTGCGCAACAAAGAGGAACAACGACGCCAAAATGCCGAAAACACTAAACAGTTACAGCTTGAGGTATATTAACTTTATGCATTATCCCTTTCGAATCCAGGTAAAGTTATTAATATACAATAGTTAATTCTTAATACAGTTTACTTGCATTTGGATAAAATCGATCATGTTTAGCAAGAATGATTTTACAAATCACGAGTTTATACTTAAACTTTATACTTAAATTTTATACTTAAACTTTATACTTAAAGTTTAATTGTGTCAGAAGAGTTTTGAAAAGAAGTTTGGACATTGTTTAGGCTAAACGCCAGCAGCGAGATCACGAACACATGGTGAAGCAGATGACGCATGAATTTCATGCTAAAAATGAGAGACTCAGAAAAGTAAGATGCTTCACATTAAATAAATTGATATAATCAAAACTTACTAACTTACTACATATTAGTTTGAAAATGAGAGTGAATTTAACCTGTTCATCATTATTTCTCATATTCGCTTTACTATGATATTTAATATGCATTGATTGTTAAGGTTTCTTTAATAATAAACCAAATCTCATTTTTGATAAACACCAAAAAAACTCAAAATGCTATTATTATTCATTCAGTTTCGGGAAAATAACACATAGATTCAAAAAAGGTAAATAATTGTATCATATTTTATTAAATCCCCTATCGCATTACAAAACATTTAAAAACATAGAATTACAAAAATACTCAAAATAATATTACATTAAACGTTCTAGGAACGAGATGAGAAACTCGAACGACAGAAACTGCAATATGAACGCTCATTGAAAGAGGGTTTAGAGCAACAGGCCTCTCAACACCAAAGAGATGTGGATCAATATAAAAGCGAAAGGTTGTTGTAGGCTGCCAATTATTTTTCCCTACCATTTTGCTAAAATTAGTTAATATGCCATTTTGACATATAAATTCATATAGTTTTTGCTGCAATGTATGTAACAAATGATTTTTGTAAATATAAAGACATATCTTAAATATGATATGACAACATAATCCTGTACAATATCACTTCAGGGGAAATATTTATCTAAACACATATAACATATTATGAAATTTTTATTATTATTATTTAAAATAGTTAAGGATATATGTTTCTAATCACATCACAAAATTATCTTATGTAATATATAAAGAGATGAGCAAGTAAGGCAAACTGAGCAAAATAAAAGACAACTGGCTAGAAAACGGCAGGAGTTGGCAAATACGTTTGAAAACCAGCAACGAAGGCAAGAGCAGCAGGCGAAGGAATTTGAAAACATAAAACTGGAAATGGATCGCGAACGTGAAAAGAGGAAAGCCGGTATTTTATATTTTAAAAGATTGAAATTTATTATTTTTTCTATGTATTTTTCTAAATCTGTACGCAAAACAAGTATAATATAAGGTAATCATGACATTTCATGTTGAAATTGAATTTATATTGTGGTCACCTAATTCAAAGAAACAAATATTGCTGCGTTTAATTTGAAGGTAATTAGAAAAAAATAACTATACCCCCATGAGAATTTGTTAATATAATTCTCATTTGTCGGGTCAATTTTGCACACTTTTTATTCAGAGCTCCGCAGACTCGAGGAAATAAGCATTGAAAGAGAGAAACAATTTCGCCGCGAACAGGAACGCTTACGTCGGCAGTAAAAACACGCCAGAGCAGCTGTTGAAAGTATAGAACTTAGCTAGTTAGTTAGAATAATTCGATACTGTTTAAGGCTTCTAAAAAGTTAAAGTA
Organism: Hydroides elegans; assembly: GCA_001703475.1. NCBI lineage: Eukaryota > Metazoa > Annelida > Polychaeta > Sabellida > Serpulidae > Hydroides > Hydroides elegans. The sequence continues at coordinate 3,896 of LQRL01129166.1, read as the reverse complement.
CATTTGTTTTGCAACAATGAATGAGGAATTTACAATATTCATGCCTATATATTTCTCTAAAATCATATCCCTATTCCCTATTAGTTTATGTGTATATAATAACCAAACGTGTATATAATAACGAAACCGATAAATATTTTCTTTGTTGAATAAGAATATTTAAGAATACTTATTAATCGTGAAAATATAGCAATTATCTATTTTAATTCCTTACATAACTAACTAAAATTTTCGTCATAGAATTATAGTTAATTGAAATAAGTGTCAAATCATGCATGTTTGATTAACTGTTTATATACTGCGTTAAATATGCAGTTAATAAATGCTATTTTAATTTATATTTTCAGGAGAGAGTAACAAATCGCCATGAATAGTTATTTGATGAGAATGCAAAGATAAACAATAAAAGATAAAGCTTCCACATTTTTCTCAAATATAAATGAAAATTAAGCTTGCAGAGTTGTTGGTGGCAAGTTTTTGTTCTAAATCTAAATGTGTGTGTATGTTTTGGTGTATTTGATACACATTTGTTTGTGTTTCGGTAAATTTCATTTCTATACTAAATTTGGACAGTACCTATATTCGTATTACCTATTATGCCATTATATTATGTAAGAGGTTTTGATACTTCAATTTAGTTGTATCACCTCGACCTCGTTATCCCTTTTCGGATAAAATACATTCGTATAGTTTCAAGATGTCTTGAATTCTTGATATATACAGTTTTTATCCAACATATAAATTATTTACTTACATGTTTTAGAATTGAAAATATTATATGAAACACTATCATAAAATGATAAGGTAGTTGACAAAAGGGATTCAATGAGGTTTGGTACGAGAAAATTAGGTTGTCTATTATATATTTCAACAGATGATAGCATTATGGATTTTAAGATATGTATATGTGTAAATATGTTGGCTTCACGGCATTTTGAATTATTAAACCACATAGCTCACCACAATGGCATCTTATTCGTTGACATTTAATTCGTTGACATGACATAGCCTAACAGCTATATTTGATCATATGCTTCTTACATAATTTCTTGCATTTTTTATTTATTTATTTATCTTAACATTCATATAACCGTTGTCTTTTAAGATTTATTCGGCAGTTCAATGACAAAATTTTGGTTTTGCAGGAACGCAAATTGCCATCAATGCAGATGTAGTGCTATCTGGCATTGTCGGTATTGTTTGGGTATATTATAAACGCAAGGTCAATTATGTATCCATATAAAGTGAACGGCTCCCATTTCCAACATGGGGCAGATTTAGAGAGGGAGTAGATACTTGCAATTTGGAATGCAATTGCAGCTAGACTCTCTACATAAAGCTCAGTGATTTTATTCAGAAAGGTTATTTCATTTTTCTGTAATCGTGAAAAAAACGCTCGTTAAATACGATTCCACAGTAGGCACGGTGATATTTTCATGTCGCATATTCCATGTAGAATCGTATACATTTCTATCATATCACCTCTTAGGCGGCGGCGGTATACAAGGGTAGGTAGCTTTAACATCTGTAGTTGCTCTTTGTAGCTGAGATTATCCATACTAGGAAGCCTTTTCGTGGCACTTTGAATTTGTTTAATAGAATCAATGTATTTCATTTTATATGGACACCACACATTGTTTTCATATTTTATATGTGCCCTTACTAGAGCTTTGTATAATGATCAGAATGATTTTGCGGTGAGAACCCTATAAGATCGGCGTATTATTGCACAGATGCTACTAGTTTTTTTTTCATTGATATGAATATCAAATTATTATGCTGTATCAAAATTTACACCTATATATTTTTCACTTTCAACACGGCCTATTTCGTATTGTTCACTATTGGAATTAATGTAATACTTTGCATTCGACCATCCGCTTATCGATAAAAGTTTGCATTTTTCTTTGTTAAATCGTAATAGCCATTTATCACTCCAATCAATCATTGTGTTACGATCGTCTTGTAGGATAGCAATGTCAATATTGGATTTAATAACTCGAATCAGTTTAGTTTCGTCCGCAAATAAATATGAACTACTATTTATTGACTCACAAATATCATCTATGAATATCGAAAACAATTAGGGTCCAATCATACTGCCCTGGGGGATGCCACTTAACACTATAGCCCATTGTGATGCCGAACCGTTCATGATCACTCGTTGAACTCGGTCACTTAGGAAGTCTCTTACCCAACTCAAAATTGGGTCACATATTCAATATGATTTCAACTGATGAATTAACATACGATGCGGGACCGTATCAAATGCTTTCATAAAGTCTAAGAAAAGGCAATTCTCATAAAGTCTAAGTTAATGCAATTCATTGTAGGCACAATGGCATAAGCTCGCCACCAAGAAGAAAATTCATTTTACAATATTTCATGCCAATCTGATTTTTCCGAAATGGTATATTTGATGTTCTATTCCTAATTCAATAAAGACGTATAATTGTTTCATGAATTAATTTCATTCTATATATATTATTCATAAAAATAAAAGGAAAAGGAGATATGCATGTTCCTTGTGTTCCGTGAAAAAAAAAACAGTAGGGAAGATTTCCCAGTATAATATATATTTTACATTAAATAACTGCGTACTCCTATAAAAGTGAATTCGACATTAAGTCGTGTTCTTTTATTTTCGTTTGTAAGATTTACTTCAGGAAAAAAATATAAATAAAATATACATGCATATATGCTTTTGAGTTTGGGCAGAATTTTATTTTCGACATGAGTTTGTTAAGAGTATATGGATTCACGTTGGACCAATCACCGTGGAGATTGCGCAAAAAAAAAACAACCAACATAGGATGGATAACTAAGAATATGATTTCGAAATATATTTTTAACCAAACACATTTAATAAATGCTTGAGAACACAATGTTTTTAAAAGTTAACGTGCTGAGCATGTAGTGTCACGTGATTTACGAAAAACATGCGTTTGTTTCCGGTAAATGCTAAACTAACGAAATAAAGGATTTAACGCGTTATACGATCAAATGCAAAGGTAACAACCAGTGATGTTATAATTTCAGAGTCAATCACGTTCAATCAAGTCCGTACAACCAGAAGATATCCCATTTGCCTTAACGGTGGTTTTGTTATGTAACACTCTGTGCAACAATAAAAGTCCTGTATTCGCTTTCCCTTTGGTTGAACAAAATATATACCTCATATATCAACGTAATAAAGTATTTGTGTCCAGTTGCCAGTGACTATAATGTCCGATGATGTACTAAAGCTAGTGTTTTTAATGGGCGATAATACGGGTAATTTCACCGCCATTGTTAGAATTGCTCTCAATTCACCCACAATATAGTCGGTTCTGACTTAGTTCTCAGGTTGAAATGCATGTGGATCGGAATGATATACATTGGAATATGTTTGTATGTGTTGATGTACATTGGCCATATTGAAATATCTCGTAAACAAAACAACTTGGAAGGGGCAACTTGGAAGGAGCCTGATCACGACCATCATACATATTGTATTAGAGCCCTGAGATAGACATTATTCACGTTAAGTAAAAATGTCATATATTGTACAAAGAAATCGAAGGTTATTTTGTGCACTTTGGCGAATTTAACGATGATGGATCAAAAGTCCTTCGCCAAATTGTCTAATGTACTAAATCCCTATTTTCAGACTTGAACTTGTCAATTTGTTTAGGTCCTGTATCTGTATAGGTACGACCAAGAATCCCAACAGGGCATAAATAGGTCGGGTGGTGAGGTGCGCGCTATTAAACTAATCGAACATATAAGAGTTCAGTTTTGTTAGGCCCCAACCCCGAAGGTTGGGGGCCTATAGATTCGGGGTGTCCGTCTGTCCGTCCGTCATCGATTCTTTTCCAGGCTGTAACTTTGTAACGAATGGTCGTAGAGACCTGGGA
>LQRL01129156.1:0-11218 GCA_001703475.1 Hydroides elegans | reverse complement strand
TAACGCTTGCTTGATGTCTCTCAGTGCATTTTCTTGCTCGGGACCCCAGTGAAATGCCGTATCTTGTTTCAAGAGCTTTCTTATCGGCGCTGTGAGCGTCAAATAGTTTTGAATGAAACGTGACACATAGTTTGTCATGCCGAGCAAGCTCCTACACTGAGAAACATTTTCTGGTTGACTCATGTTTTGCAACGCATCTATCTATTTGGGATCGGGAGATATCCCTTCACTGCTAAACTGCATGCCATAGAATGAAATAGAGGTTTTATAAAACTCACACTTGTTGGCATTAACTGTAAGGTTATTTTCGGAGAATCTACGCAGCACTGCATGTAACGCTTTGTCATGCTCTTGTGTATTTGACCCAAATACGAATAAATCGTCTGAGATATTGATTTGATTTGGAGCATCTGAGACTAAATCTCTTATTGTTTCGTGAAAGATTTCTGATGCTGCGTTAACCCCAAAAATAATCTTTTAAAACGAAACAAACTGTTGTGGGTTGAGAAAAAACTAATGTCTCTCGACTCGGGATCTAACATAAGCTGATTATAACCACAGTTCATGTCAAGTTTGCTGAAAACTTTGGCTCCATTCAGCTTGGCGATGATGTCATCAATGGTGGGCGTGATGTGTCGCTCTCTTTCAATGGCTTGATTTGCCTCCCGCATGTCTATGCAGAGTCTCGTTGTGCCATTGTACTTTGGAACCAAAACGACCGGGTTGATCCATGTTGTGGGACCGACGGCAGGCTCAATTATGTCCTCCTGAAGCATCGCGTCGACACATTTTTCCACTTCTTTTCGCCTGTGGAATGGAATTCGGCGATGACTGATTCATCGGCTTCACTGTTCGGTCTTTGTGTAGCTTGACAGTCTTATCTTTCATTTTACCGAGTCCTTTAAACACTTTAGGAAACTTACGTTTCACTTCCGCACTTTTTGTGATGCTGTTAGCTATATTCAGAACACCTAGTTCACATGCTGTCTCATAGCTAAGAAGCGGTATGTCAGCGTTTTTGACAACAATGAACCTGGCTGGGACGATTTTGTTTTGTGATTCAACTGTTGTGATGAATTCCCCCTCAACCTGAAGAGGCGTACTTTAACTCCAAGTTCACGAGCTAGAACACTGTTCACTGTGTTTACGCTCGAGCCACTGTCAACAAGCACATTGCACTCGCGGTTATAAATCAGCACGTTGATTCTCGGAAGACCGCGTTTTTTGGTTTCGACGGAAAAAGCGTGGTCATCATCGGATGCAGGAACGGTTGTTTCCTCGTGTGAGTCTTGACTCACATTATTTGCACGTGGCTGTTCTTTGTTAGGACGGCCATTTTTCTTTGTATCCGTTGGCTTACAATATTTAGCGAAATGTCCTGTTTTTCCACATTTGAAACACTTTATATCCTTTGACCGACAGGGTGCGTCCCTGTGAGGAAAACTATTGCCACAATTATAGCATGTGCGATTAGGGCGTGTGCGTTTTTGACCATTGTGGGTGGGTTTTCGCGTGACCCGATTAGCGAGCGATGTGTCGCTATTCATAGCAGCGCTGTGTTGTTCTGCTAACTCAGCTGCTTTGGCGTTTTCGAGCAACTTTTCGAGTATCCAGTCATCGCGCATCGCTTTTCGTTTCAACGATGTTGACGTACACCCTTGAATAATGTGTGATTTTACTTCACAATTCACCGATTCGAACCCACAATTAACCGCTAGCTGACGGAGACGGGTACAGAACTATTCTATATTTTCATCGCCCCTTTGTTTACAATTCTTAAACACAAATCGTTCGTATTTTTTGTTCACTTTAGGTGTAAAATAGTCAGTTAGTACCTTTTTGGTCGATGCATACTGTAGGATTATCGATATCATCAGAAGACGTAACAACTATTATTTGACTGCATTTATTTACATCTATTGATACAGTGATTGTACAGTGATTAAACATAAGACGTCGGCTCCTTATATACGGAACGATCGTAACCACAAGAGGTGGAGTCATAGGATGGTATTCATATGATGATTACTCATTAGGCATTATACATATAGCTAATACTACACATACGAAGGTTCCTCGTCGTCCTCCAGCGTTTCGTATATATCGAAAGCGTCCGTTCCCATATAATGGAGCAGTAGCGCACGTTTTCGCGCTTTCTCGTTTGTTGTCGTTTCTTTCACGTTTAGGGCACTAAGTAGGAGTTCAAACCTTTTAATCCACTTGTTCCATCGTGTGCCCGCATTGCTCAAATTACTCACATCAAATGGAGCAAACTCAGGTAGGGAAGTAGCCATGATCACATTTACTAATTACATCACACATTTATAATCAATAAATATCTCTATTTGCACAAAGCATCTAATATCTATTTTCACATAGATAACAACTACAATCCTTTTATTCCTGTTTTACGCAATCACTTTTACGTATTTTTATCCTCGTCGCCAATTTAATATTTCATTAAAACACGATATTTAGTTTTCATGTGTTTATTATTCAGTGGATGGTATTGAACTGATTTGACATCCGGTCACATTGCTGATCATGCATACATTACTCATACAAATATAGGTGGTTAGTAATACATAGAATGCCTCATATCTACATGTACTTTTATGCGGTGTTAATAAGATGAACTCATTTAATGCATATACATTTAATATAAAGATAATATATAATAGGGAATATATATTAATACCTTAAAACATTACACTGAGTTCCACCACTCAACTTCTTTGTTGGACAACTCACATGACCAGAAGTTGTCGCCTGGCAAAACCTCCACTATTGTTAATTTTTCCTTCATTATTTCATGTTTATTTCTTGGAGCACATTCAAATTTCCCGCGTATTATCTGTTTCATGATTTCGAGACGTTCTGTATCCCATACTCTTTTTAATGACTCCTTTTCCTATTCTTGGGCTTCATACGCGTTTCGTTATTGGATGATGTCTTTAGCCACACTTACTTTCCCATGACTCATCGCCTTCATGAATTTGTATGCATTCTCGCTTGATGCGAAGACCCGAGTCTCATTCTGCCATTATTCGTTATGGGCGCTTGACTTTGGGAATGATCTTCACCTCTGTCCCGGCAACCCGTCTTATTCGTTGTGGTCGCCAGACTATGGGGGTGGTTTTCAGCTTTTTTCGGCCGACCGCCTGGTTTGTTGCATGCGCCCGGGTGTGGTGGTGGTCTTCAACTCCATTCCCGCCATTCGCATGATTCATTGTGGGCGCCAGACTGTGGATTTGTTGTTGACTCTGTCCCGCGCGGCGAATTTCTCCGGGTGAACATTCGAACCATCGTCGCCGGATACACATAGACCCGGTCTCTATTGTACCCAGCATCCCTCAGTAAACTCAGTCTATCTTTTCATACTATTCCCAGCATCTTCAATGATCTCCAAGAGGAGTTTTGTGAGTATCCGCGGCATCCTATTTCTATAGGGAAACACCATGTTTTCCAACACTTTGCTCTGCATAGTTCTACTAGGTCGCCATACTTGAGCATTTTTTTCTCTCATAGGCTTCCTTCTTCCGCTCTTCCCACGGTACGACCAATTCTATCAAAATGCATAATCGGCTGCCCTTGATATGACAACATCATGACGGTAAATAGTCGTTGCGATATATCTTCGGGGAATCTTATCTGTTTCCGCAGGTCTGCCTGCAGCGTCCAATCGCTGGCCATTTCCAGTAATCCAACTGAAACTCAGATGTTTGAGGCGCGCTGAAAATCGAAAATCACAGGCGTCACAGGAAAGAAAGAAAGAAGAAAGGAGCCCGGTTCACATCGAATCCATTCCGATATGTCACAGGAAGAGGTGCAGGCTCACCTTAGAGAAACACACAGTGACCCTGAGAGAGAAAGGGACCTACCAGCACACTACAAGTTGATTAGCCCAGCAAAACCTCGGTGATTCACAACCTAGGCTGACAGAGATCAACGACGTTCTTAAGAGGGCTAGAGCAGCGTCAGCACCCGGCCCTATTGGCATACCATACAAAGTATACAAAACTGTCCGAAACTACAACACCGATTATTCCAGATCATGAGGTTAGTATGGAGAAAAGAGCGCATGGCTAAGTGTTGGTGGACGTCAGAAGGAATATTCGCACCCCAAGAAGAGAACTCTTCGGAAATAAGCCAGTTCAGAACACTATCGCTGTTAAATGCAGAGGGGAAGATATTTCTGTCTATACTGGCTAAAAGACTGACCAATTGTCTACTAAGCAACGGGTACATTGACACGTCAGTTCAAACGAGGGGTATGCAAGGTGTGTCTGGCTGCATCGAACACACCAACGTGACCACGCAAATAATCAAGGAGGCAAGCCAGAATAAAAGAGAGCTAGCTGTCATCTGGCTCAATCTAGCCAACGCGTACGGAACGATACCCCACAAATTAGTCGAACTCACACTCGCGCGGTACTACGTACCAGAGAAATTCAGTAACCTAATACAGGATTACTACGCCCGATTCAACATGAGGTTCACCGTGAATGGATACACAACTACATTACAGAGGCTCGAAATCGGCATAATAACTGGCTGTACGATTTCAGTCATCACATTTGCTGCTGCCGTCAACCTGCTTCTGAAAAGCGTAGAAAACCAAAGTAGAGGTGCAATTTCAAGAACAGGTACTGTACAACCACCAACAAGAGCCTTGATAGACGATATGACGGTAATGACCCGTACAATCCAGGAAGGAAGATGGACGCTGAACGATCTGAACAACATATTCCCATGAGCACGAATGAGGTTTAAGCCAGTGAATTCACGGAGTCTAGTCATAAAGAAAGGCAGACATAAGAAAGTGATATTTACAATAAGCGGTGTTCAGATTCCGACAGTCGAAGAAAACCCTATCAAGTGTCTAGGAAAATGGTACAATATCACCGAAAGTGATAAGGAGAATGTTGAGCAGATGGTATCGCAAGCAGAGAAGTGGCTCCAGGAAGTTTACAAAAGCGGGCCCCCGGGGACATACAAGGCTTGGAGCTATCAGCATGGGATACTTCCGCGTCTGACTTGGCCGATGTTCATCTACGACATACCAATCACCACAATAGAGAAACTAGATCGGAGGATAAGCTCATATCTACGTCGATGGCTGAACGTGCCTCGTATGCTGAGAATCAGCGTAAATTAAGGAAGAAAGGGGCAAGCACGAAAAGCACTAGACGAGGCAGAGAGAAGGCTGAGGCAGAGTGATTTAGTAGGAACTGTGACCAATGGTAGGCTGGGACTTGGATGCATCACACGTGCAAGGTAGAAAAACGCCTCGGAGGACTTAAGCAGGGAACTCGTCCAATTAGAGGTGCGGCAACAGGAAGAGGAGAATCGGAAAACAAAAGCGATTAACCTTAAAGCGCAATGTAGCTGGCTCCAATGGGAGAACACCAGGAGCAAGAAGCTGACGTAGAACGAGCTGTGGAGAACGGAACCCCTAAGGCTTAAGTTTGCCATATCATCAGTGTATGACACATTGCTCTCTCCAAGCAAGCTTGCCATCTGAAAACTGACCGACAATCCAGCATGAATCCGATGCGGGAAAAGAGCAACCCTAGAGCATATACTGAGTTCAAGTACCAAATCACTGGCAGATGGCCGATACAGATGGCGCCATGTCCATGTACTAGAGGCCATCGCGGGAGGTATAGATAAGGCCTGCGAGAGTGCAGCAACGAAGAAGCAAAAGCCAGGGTTCATTAACTTTGTAAAGGCAACCACGCCGGGAACAAAGCCGAAACAAAGAGCAAGCATCAAAGGCATGAATGGATTACTTGGAATGGCCAGCGATTGGTCACTGCAGGCAGACCCGAGGAAACAACTACGATTCCCCGAAGAAATCGTTACAACAAATTACAGTCCTGACATTGTCATATTATCAAGGAGCAGCAGAATATGCATTATGATAGAGTTGACCGTACCATGGTAAGAGCGGATGGAAGAAGCCTGTGAGAGGAAAGCTGAAGTATACAGACCATGTTGAACAATGCCGAACAAAGGGTTGGAAAACATGGTGTTTCCCTATAGAAATAGGATGCCGCGGATACCCGGGAAAATCTTGGAGAGCATTGAAGATGCTCGGAATAGTAGACAAAGATAGACGAGGTACTGAAGGATGCTGGGGACAATGTAAAGACCGCGTCTATGTGGATCTGGCGACGACGGCTCGAATGTTCACCCGGCGAAACACCGCACGGGACAGAATAAACAATAAATCTCAATGGGGGCGCCTGGAACGGAGGTGACGACCAACCCCACAGTCTGGCTATCACATCAATTCAGGCGGATGGCCGGAACGGAGGTGATCACCACCCCCCCCCCAGTCTGGCTCCCACCACGAATCAGGCGAGTGGCCGGAACGGAGATGAAGACCACCGCCACAGTCTGGCACAAAAAAAAACGAATCAGGCGGGTCGCCGGAACAGAGGTGAAAACCAACCCCACAGTCTGGCGCCCAGAACAAATCAAGGCAGAACGAGACTCGTCGAAAGTATGGAAGGAAAGCCTGGAAGGAAACTTGATACCCTTTTGGAAAATATAACTGCTTTTAGCCCAAAAACGACGTGCTAAGCAGCTTCTTCCCGTGCACCATCCGAGTGTTCGAGCGGACCTTTGCATCAAGCGAGCACGCATGCCAATTCATGAAGGCGATGAGTAATGGGAAAGATAGTGTGGCTAAAGACATCATCCAATCACGAAACGGATGTGAAGCCAAAAGGCTAGGAAAAAGAGTCATAACAGAAAGAGTATGGGAAACCGAACGACTCGAAGTCATGAAACAGACAATGCGCAGGAAATTTGAATGCGTTCCCAGATACAGACATGAACTAATGAAGGCCAAATTAACAATAGTGGAGGCGGTGCCTGGCGACAACTTCTAGTCGTGTGGGTTGTCTAAAGAAGAAGTTATGTGGTGGAACCCTGAAAACTGGCCGGGTAGAAACATCATGGGAAACCTCCATATGGAGCTGAGGGGAGAAGTGAGGAGAGGTGGAACAAAATAGAGCAAGCGAGCCCCTCTGTGGAGGCGCGGAGTGATCAACCGCGTCGACAACCCAGGAAGAGTGCATAGTCCCATATCGTCGAAATGCGCATTGAGGCATGGGAGGGACCTGACGATCCACAGATGAAGCTGTAACGAAGCAGTATTTAAGGTATGGTATAATCGGCCAAATTTCGGGGATAAAAGGTCATTAAAAGAAGTAAACCTATCATGCTTAATCTTATCAAAATGTATTTACAATTCAAGGGTGCAATATATATTTATTCTTTTATCGTATTCTGCCTTGCATAAATTGGTGTGACCTCTAAGAAAATTAGGATATTTTGATTGGACTTAGCCTAAAAAGCCGTGATTCGAGAGGAGTTTTGTTTGTTTAATCATACCTTAATCTGCGAAAATAGATTTTTTTTCAAATGCAAACATTATGATAATTATGTATATTTGAATATATGAAGACGTTTTTTTGTCAAAAATTGAAGCCAAATAAAAGATATCGTGTGTGCAGTTTTCCAATGAAACTACGATATTTTCTATGATTCTGGAAATCTTCCCAAGTGTACACCAATTTAGAGCAATTCCTCAAAGTTTAAGATGTTTTCCCCTAAAAGCATATACCTTTCTCAAACCATGTATGACTTTCAAAAACGATAACATGAGTAAAATAAAAAGTTATAAGCTCAAACTGTTCTCGATTTACCATTATAGTTTTTCTCTATGTTGTATATTGTGATCTAAATCATCAATTGTAATCACACTATATTCATTTTCAGAGCTGTGTGTATAAATTCTCTGACTACAATTAATGCATATATAGGACAGGATTTCAATTCTGATTTAAAGCATCAATCTTAGATAAGTGAGTATCAACAGAATGTTCTAGAATCCAGATGACTCTTAGTTAAGATAACTTATTTTAAAGACAGGCGAACCCCTACGAAATAGGTCAATTTTAATTGCTAGTGGCGAAGACACTGCATTAGGGAAGTCATTCGGATCGAAGTGTGTGCACTGAGGAATTGAAATTGACCAACGTGTACCCACTCGGCAAGCAACCTCCTTTGATCGTCCTGACCACGTAGTTTAACGTCCTGACGTCCGCGACGCAAAAAGGACTATAAAACGAGACGTCACATCAGTGCCTTTAAATAACGCCATAACAACGTATTTTAATGACGTGACGTATCAACACGTCCACACAACGTCGTTTATCAGACGTATTCATGACGTGTAAATAAAATTTGTCCTTATGATGTTGTTGAATTTTGACGCAACCTTTAAGCCGCAATATGACGTTGTAATGACATTGTATTCTGGTCGGGGTTACTAGGACCCAATTAAAGCAGTTAAAGGACCAAATTACGGATTCAACTTACTGTTAAATAGCATTGCGAATACCCTTCGAACAAAATCTTAATTTTGATTTTGGAAACGTTTAAGTTTGTAATGTCTAAAATTGGAACAAAATGGTCTAGTTGAATAGCAATCATTTTCGCCAAAAATGTATATTTATGGCGTTTTTAATAATATTTATCTTAGATTCCTCAATCAAAATGTACATGCAAGCAATTTAAATAATGTCAGAAAATTACGTCCCTAAACATACATATACGACGAAATGAGGACCACTTTAGGACGTCGCATTCAAGGTCTTCACGGACGTCTTTTACTGAACGTCCTTTAGGTGTCAGTTATTGTGGGTGAAGCGACGTCAACAAATTACGTCCGACAAAATTGCACCTGGGCTTAATATAGTACCAATAAAGGACGTACGCAAATGACGTCAAACGGACGTGAATAGGACAAACCTTTGCCGAGTGGGTATGCACTGACGAAGTGTGTGCAATGGTGAAGTAAAATTGACTGATTTGTGTTAATTGGTATAATAAATTGGGGGAAGTTATTGGAACCGACGTATGTGGACTGACAAAGTGTGTGCAATGGCGAAGTAAAATTGCCTGATTTGTGATTATTGGCGAAGGGAATGCATTGGGGAAGTCATTTGAACCGACGTATGTGCACTCACAAACTGTGTGTATTGACGAAGTAAAATTGGCCGAAGTGATTGTACTGACTAATTTTGCATCGGCAAAGTAAAATTGACAAACTTGTGAAGGGAATGCATTGGAAAAGTCATTTGAACGGAACGGTGTGTAATGACGAAGTAAGGCCAACATGTGCACAATGTCGAAGTGCGTACAATTGCAAAGTGAAATTGACAGATTTGTGTTTTTGGCGAAGGGAATGTAGTGGGGAAGTCATTTGAACCGACGTGTGTGTACTGACGAAGTAAGTTTGACCAGCGTGCATGCACTGACGAAGTGGTCAATGGCGGAGCAAAATTGACAGTTTTGTGTTTGGCAAAAAAAATCCATTGGATCGACCTGTGTGCACTTACGAAATTGATAACTTGTTTCGACCGAATTTGGTAATCTTCCTGTGATTGTTGATTTGTCTACCCATATTTGATAATCTTCCTATGACGAATTGTGCAAAATTCTCCCAAAATAATATATATATATTTTTCGAAACATGGGCTTGTTTGGGCTAGAATTTTGTATGGAGGGTCGTATGTGGTTATATAAAGACTGGGATAGCTATTGATGTACTTATGATTATCTGCCTTATGATTTTAGACAGAGTTTGGTCATTTTCCTGTTGTGATTTTGAAGTTCTCAAATCGGTGATTTTTCGAAACTGGGAGGTTGTAGAGATGGAAAGGGGTGGGGGTATTTGTTAGAAATCCAAGGGCCGCTCCGGCCATTATAGATCCGCGCCGAGTTAAATAAGCACCTTATGTTGAATGAACAGTCGCGTAATTTCGAAGAAGTTTTGATGTGCCAGTGTTTGTATTCAAAAATAATTTTACCTTACTTAGTTTGAGCTCAAAATATCAAGCTATCTTAGTTTTCATTCTTGCCAATTGGGCTTTGGATAGGTTATTTCTAAAAGAGATGAAAATAATTTAGCTGTAAACTAAAGGATTCTTAAAACAATGAAAACTCAGTAAATGTGTATAAATCTGTTTTATTAAGAATTTCTTTTCAACATGGATATTTTGCATAGATGGTTTGTAATTTTGTTTGTAATATTGACAATGATATACAAAAGGCAGTACTACTGATTCTACTCACAATAAAGCTGTGTTTATAAAATAAGTAGCGCATTTGAAACTGATTACAATTCCGTTCATATTTATGTAACAAACTCGTTCTAGATGACAACAGATGGGAATAACCGGTTTCGATAAATTAACAAAGCATAAATGAATAACAAATATCTACGTAGCACTTTGAAAAAAAATCAACAATCAAAAGAAATTCTACTTTCAAAATCTATACACATTGTTTTAATCTACTTGGGATTAATTCCTAAGTGGATGGCGATATTAAACGGAAACAGGCTTGAGACGAGAGTTTTCGATTGAATTTGTAGACATTTGAAATATTATATTTTATTTCTGATTCTCGTGAAGATTACTTCTAAATCGGAGAAGATTTAAGAATGCTTTTGGAAGATCCAGTCAAACTGACACTCAATTCATATAATCTACTGTTATCTACAAACAAAATAACATAAAGCTGATTACAATGTTTAGCATTAGAAAAATCCATTACATCAGTGGGCTATTCCGAGTTTTAACTAAAGACCCTCATATACGTACATTATATTGGCACTGACGTATATATTTGAGCAGATAAAATGATATGAATATTTATCAGGTACACAAATAAACATATCACATGTGCAAATTGGCTGATTTGAATATTCATCAGGTACATGATATCGCACGGAATGTATAATGTTTTATATTTGAATAAAATGACGGAAACACTACAGTATACTCTTGTTATATAATGCACTTACAAAAAATATACACAAAAACATTACACATTATGCTTAGTAAACAATGTACACAGTGTATCAAAAAGGGCAAAACACGAGACAGTTAATTTACAAACAAAAACACAACTAAGCTGGGATTGAGCTATCCACACATAAGACATAGAAAACTATTTGGCCCTAGCTGTTACGGAAATTGGGAGTAGTAGGAGTGGCGTTCACACTCTCATTTCTTTTTGTACAACAATACAACGTTCTCACATTCAGATATCGACATTGGAAAGCGAGTCGTTGTCATAAGCGACGTTGTCACTTCCGGTCGTCGATCCGCTGTCGAATCCCATGTTGGTGGCGTGC
>LQRL01129153.1:1264-11898 GCA_001703475.1 Hydroides elegans | reverse complement strand
CTAATAACATGCACACACTGTATCAAAGGGGTTTGTTAAAGACAAATCGAAAATGACTTTTAAAGAGAAAGCAAAAATGACTAATTTATTTGTTACGAATTAACGAGTAATCAATTAACGATTGTGACGTTTCATTGCATCATTGGACAAATACTGTGTTTGGATAGCCGTGTGACGTTTCTTATGTTTTCTGTATGACAATAACATAAAAAATAACATAAACATTACATAACATAACATGGATGACGATAAAACTATAATTTCTTGGGATGAACAGATAAATGTAATCGTTGATTACGTCGTGTAAAAATACAGATGGTATCTAAACAAAAAAAAACATATTTAAAATCACTATTTACTTAACTACATGTAAAAGAATATATTTGAATTCATATTTTACATAACAAACAAACATTTGATTAAAAAACAAATATTTGTTATGGGGGCAAGAATGTTACGGAGGGGGCAGGAATATAATGGCCGAAATCCGTAATAATCTTGCCCCCCGGCAGGACTATTACGGGGGCAAGAATATTACGTTACACCGGGGTTACGCAATAATGGTATAAGCGGTAAACGGGTTTACAGCAGGACTATGCATGTATGTGCAGTATTTGTATAGCGCACATAGCGGATGAGCATCAGTACTCAACTGTTTCTATGCAATTAAACTATACAACAAATTTAGGATAACATTTATAAATAGGAGTAATTAATATATTTATCAGAGTTTATAAATTATGATCCAAATATGATTACAGTATGTCTGTCTGACATTCACTTACTAAGAGCAACATTTTATTTTGTATAGATAGAAAGACCAATCTTTATTCTATGCCATTTTTTATCTTAACTTTTTTTTATAGATTTCTAAATCAAATAATGCATATTCGTCCTTTACTTATATATTCATGTTTCATTCAAATCTCGAAATTTTTGATGGTTTCTATAAAATAACAGTGAATGTATTAAGCTAATATTTTTCGATTCTTTTGTTAAATAGTACAATTCCATACGGATGAAAACTCGGAAATTGGACAATAGCACTATATAGAATGGAACTTAATTGGGATGGATCGGGGCCAAATTTTCGGCCCCGGGGCCCGCGACTCAAACCCCGCCCCGTCAATACCCCGTCTTTTAATGTTACATCGAGCCTTGATATAAACTATATTTTAAATGGTAAGATTACTTTGCAAGATCAGAATTGTGAATTAATTGAAAACACAGTTTTCCTAGATCACTGAATAAATAGATATGTAAATAGGGTCAAATGCGAATTATTTATGCGTACATTTTTGTTTAGTATTGGCATGATTTGATTTTTAAAAAAATGTGTTGTTGAAAGTAGAGGTCATACAGGACGACGGGGCCCAGGGTCGAATTTCGTCCCGGGGCTGAACTTTTAATCGACGGGGCCCCGGGATTTCGGGGCCCCGACCCATCCCTAGAACCTAATCGAGATTCGGATAAAAAGTGTCTGTATGAAAGTTTTCCCTTGTAGAAAATGGCCTATCCTCTTTTAATTAAAAAATAATATAAATAACAGGTTATTTCCATGGTTTAAAACTTAAAAAAAAGCACCAAAATAGGCCAGAAAATAAACACAAAAAACTCAGTCAAAATGTTTGAGTTTATGTATTCAAGGGGAAGGATAGATTTACAAATTTATTGCTAAATTGGGTAAAACGAAATATTGTACCAAACATAACCATTGACACACGTATGAAGCTGTTAGGATGTTTGAGAATCGATGTACCAAACCAAGTATATTCTATGATCAGGACCACTTTAATATGCTTTTAATATGTTTTTCTTTTTACTTAATATGTTTTGAGTAAAAAATATTGCCAAATTATTATTGTTTTTACAAAAGATTGAACAAAAAATGTAAAAAAATGTGAATTCCAATAACGACAGTTATATCATTTAAAATGAACGAATAAACAGACTCTATTTAGTCCATCAAAGCATCATACAATTTTTAACAGCATAATAAGAAACAATATATTAACAACCAAATTATTAAAATATTTTTGGATAAGAATTAAATTTCATTTTTAATGTAATTTAGCTGTTTATCCATTGATAAAACGCAATAAATAACATTGAAATGCATAGCGCATATATGCTCTTTTACCGCTTTGTCGAAAATGCACCCCGTCGTGAGGCGTGTTAGAGGGCCTCATTCTGTGAGGTGTGTGGATAGGTGCATAAATATTATGTCTAGAAGAGCACCTCACGAGCTGTTCCCCCAAAAAGCTGTTCCCCACCAATTTCCAGCTGGCTTGGAAATTTTGAGAAAATCCATTCTAGCTTGGGGGTTCGAGCAGTTTGAGGAACACCTTTTTTGATAATTTCTTGATTTTCATAATATTTTGTGAGAATAATTATTTCTAAGTTGCCTAAACTTTCTTTCAATTGTCTAATAAGCTATAATTTGCAAGATATAATATATTATTTGGTAATATTTAACATTTCAATTTTCGCAAAAGGTGTTCCTTTTCTGTTCCAAGCTGGCTAGAAAAGGAGGAACAGTCCAGCTGGCTTGGAAAAAAAGGAACACATTTTTGCAAAAAATAAATGTTCAAAAACCATTATTTTGTTGTTCTTCACAGTTGTAAAGTTGAATAAAGTTGATTTTACAACTTTTTGAAAAATACGTCGTGGGGTACCCTTCTGTCTATACCTGAGTTATGGACAATTCGCGACTTTACAAATTCGCGACTGGTCAATTCGCGACTTTTGTCAATTTTCATTTTGGTCAATTCGCGACTTTCACTTTGGACGATTCGCGACTTTTATTTTGGACGATTTGCGACAAAAAAAATCGCGAATCGTCCAAAATATTCACTTTAAGAATTTCATTATTTTATTTTCATTTTTGACGTTGAACAAATATTATATCAGTAAAACTTTGAACTATTTATAAATAATATAGTGAAATGTAACCTACAATTATTTGCTAAATACCACTTGATTAGCCTATGTTTGTTCTTTTAGTTACTTCAATTGCAATTTCATTTGACAACAGATCACCTATAGATTTAAGGGAAGCACTGAAACAAATCAATTTCACTTTGATGTTATACCAAATATTGTTATTGGCAGTTAACACTTATTGTAATTTAATATAAATGTAGGTGAAAGCCAGATACATATAACTTCAAAATATCTGTATAACATATTTATAATGAAAATGAAGACTTTATGCAAAATAGAAAAGAAAAATAATTATAACAAATATATTTTAAAAATATTTGTATAAACCCCATTTTTTATAAAGATAAATTCCAGCTATTTAAATATTTTTTTTGCTCTAATTCGTAAATTCAACTTTAATGTAATTGGAAAATAGGCACGAATTGACCAAAGTGAAAGTCGCGAATCGTCCAGAGCAAAGTCGCGAATCGTCCAGGACAAAGTTGTTCTGTTGATCATCATGTATAATATTGGTACGGCCCTTACAAGCTGTTTGGTGGGACATATTCGACATGCCTATAATGTATGATGACGGACTTATTCGACGTGCCTGTCGGTCCCGAAAACTGGAAGGAGGACTGCTGATAAAACAGACAGGGCAATCAGCGCAGTGCTGTAGTCCTATATTTCTCTAATCGTGTGGGTTGACGCTAAGAAAAGTCTGACTGGCTTCTAGGAACATACAAGGGGACTCCCAGGAGAGTCCGGATGACGACCAGTGAAAGCGGCATGCGGCTGGAGTGCAACAACGCAGGTCTAATAATTTATTATTTGGCGCGAGATGTTGAAGGAACGATCCTGGACAAAACCATAGTGATTGATCTCGTTCGTGTTGTTTTAAGGTGTGGAATGGTTGAGCGGTTGAGTGAGTTGAGTGAGTTTAATCATTATTATAGTATCTTATTGCCTTCAATACAACATTCCATATTCCATACCTTTTTACACCGAGTCTGATGGAGTCATTCTGTTGTAGCGATTGAATCCCAATTAGCAGCTTGTCATGTATATACATTGATCATCACACCTACAGTAAATACGAGACCATATATATATTTCAACATCTAACAGCGTGAGTGTTTAAATGTTCGTAACATGAATAAACACAACCGGTGATATTCGATGTTCTTATATACCCGGGGGCTTTTATAAATCTTTAAAAATAACCATGAGGGCTGAACTTAAGTCTCAGCATAAGAAGAAAACTACAACAACAATATGTTAGAATCTGACAAAATGCAGGTATTGTCCTTAATTCAATACATAAGGTCGTATCTTATTGAATTATCTTTTCAACTTTATGTTATTTCCAAACTATCAATTCAATTTATGTTATGCAATGTAAGGTGTGTAGTGAGCATTATGTTTGTAAAAAAAAAAACTTGTCATTGACAGATTCAAATACCATTTTGAGTTGATATGATGTAATTCGAATTAGACTCTTTTTATTTTAACATTAAATATCATTAACGACATTGATACTTTTAAATAATATTTTATACAAGGTGCGCCACAAAGTACCGACGCATTCAGGATGTAAATAAAACATTTAGGTTAAATAGCACGCATCCCATTAACTTTTAAGATTTTATTTCAGAATTCGGTACATGTCATTAACCCTTATGTTTTTTTTCTGCTTGACCCATTGCATATGATTATTAATGATTGTGGTAATGATCATTACTATATAAAATACATGATGACATTAAAACCCCAAATTTCATTATTTTTCTCCTTTTTATTGATAAGTTTTAAAAAAAAGTATTTCCCATATAAAACCTTCTTACACAAAAAAATCTAATCTAGCAGACTATCAGACTTTGCATACAACACACGCAGTTGAGGCTGAAATGGATATAAAATGGTCTTCTTGAGCACAAGGCTGAAGGCTATTGCTATCGTCGTGTCCGTCCGTCCGTCCGTCTGTCCGTCCGTCCGTCCGTAAACAATTACCTTGTGAACACACTCAAGGCTACAATTCTTCACCAATCGCAATTATATTTGGCATACAGTTAGTATGGGTGCTAATAAAGGTTGGGATTGTAAATGAGCCATATCCGACGGGGGAAAATGGCCAACTGGACTTAGAAAAATTCCCTTATAGCCCCCTTCATATATCAAAATTCCCTATAAGCCCCTTCATAAATATCAATTAAGGGAGCTTGTGAACACACTCAAGGCTACAATTCTTCACCAATCGCAATTATATTTGGCATACAGTTAGTATGGGAGCTAATAAAGGTTGGGATTGTAAATGAGCCATATCCTACCAGGGAAAATGGCCCAACTGGACTTAGAAAAATCCCCTATTAGCCCCTTCATAAATATCACTTAAGGGAGCTTGTGAACACACTCAAGGCTACTATTCTTCACCAATCGCAATTATATTTGGCATACAGTTAGTATGGGTGCTAATAAAGGTTGGGAATGTAAATTACCCATATCCGACCTGGGAAAATTGCCAAACTGGACTTTCCCTATAAGCCCCTTCATAGGCGTTTTTTTGTCCTAACTAGAGATTTGCTATCGTGGCTGAGGGCTTTGCATCTCTGATGCCTATGTTTAAATATCGTTTTAGATATTTAAACATTCATTTTCTTTTAGCAGAAAACTTTTGGGTGCATAGCAATAGGTACATAATTAAGAATTATTAAAGTAGATGGAAACAGGCTACTGATATATTTGTTTTACATATATGGGGCTATTTATTTCGGTCTGACCGGTTTCTTATGGAAATATATAATTCAATATAAATATAATTTTGTGTTTGATGACCTGTCGATATCAAATCATCCTTATCACTTTTCATATTAAAGTAATTTTTTATCATTGTTGGATATTAATATTTTACATTGAATTCGTATAATCAGCGTATGTTAACAATGCATAGAATGATTCAGTCAATTCTAGCATAAATTGGTTCTCTCAATTGATATGACCGTCAATTTGAACACACTCTAAAATTTGGTCATTTATGTAACATAATCTGACTGCCTTATTTATAATATACAGGGGTATGAAAGTGGAAAATGCATATGTACCTTATGTAGCTCCTCGTGCGACCAGGTTCTTATAGGCATATGAATCTCTGAAACGAGTATTTCAATACAGAGTACCCATCGACTTATTCTGCTGAGAAATTTCCCTTGCTGGCATTTTCACGGAATAGAACTACTACGAAAATATCTTAATTATTTCAATTCAGGAAATGAGGTGAACAAAGGTCCATTGAATGACATATATAAACGAAATACCTTGGTGAAGTAAATTATCTTCAAAACATAGGAAAAACGTTTCGATAAAACACAACTGCAAATCTTTGTTTGGATAGATTGGATAAATGTATCCTTTTGGTAACTAGATACTATCATTTCATATTGAAATATTTGCTTTACATATTTTTCCCTGCAAATAGCTTTTTCGATGTGACCTAAAACTGATCACGAAATATCACGAACAAATGGAGACCCTACCCCACTCCCTATCATCCTTTTATTACGTGATAGACTTGTTAATCAAAATGTAACAAGGAAGAATATATACATATATATCTTTTGATCATAACTATTTAGTTACTGAATTGTTTACTATATTTGAAAAAAAAATAACAAAGTTGTATGAAAACGATTATTCAAAACCTTATTGTTGGGTCTATTCCCCACGGCGGGAACTATCATTTTCACTAAGATACGATTTTTCCCTGAGTAATGTCACAATCCTTGAATCATGAACCTCTCAAACATAGTGGTGCAGAGGTATCTTGATTCGAATATTGCTACATTTGACATTGCACTCATAATTTGTATTTGATGGTATATTTCATAATGCTACAAATAAACCATTTCACAATTGCAATAATCAATAACGCATAATCAAATATTTTACATACCAAGAAGTAAATACATAAATTAAATGCACACGCCTATGCTGGTCTGCAGTTCAGGGTTTCAAGTGTATTTTAAGCGTTGTTTCAAGCTGGTATATGTCAAGCACAAAGTTGGGTTGCATGCTTGTTCTTATGGGACTTTTGCCTTACAAAGCTTGGTATTTGCCAAGCAATGGCTTTGAGTTGCTGATCAAAGTTTCGGGTTGGTGTTCTGCAAGCATTGCTTAAACGTCACTTAACAACAGGTTCTCGTAAGACCCTTTTAATTGGACATTTTCTCAAGTAAATAATAAACACATAAGTACATTTCATGGCACTTTCGCTATTATTTGAACTCTTGAATATAGGTCATCATGCACCCTGCTTTGTTTGGATTGTTTGGATATTTATATAATGAAGGGGCACTCAACTATCTATTTTATAAAAAAAAAATGATTTCAATCTATTTATTGTAGAGTGGAAGATGATCAGATATCTTTTAAATAAGCTCAATACGCTTATGGGGAAAATGACATGCGTGCGTGATATTCAATTTTAAAATAGCATCTTAAATGTGAGCACTGAAGGCGCTAGCGCAATTTTTACAGGTATTTTGTTTAAGAAATTATTTTTGCTGGGGATTTTCAAACATTGACATTCGCACTAGCGCGAGTGTCATCTCAAACGGCACTCGGGCGGACAAAACGACAGTCGCATATGAGACCGTGCGACCGCTAAGGTACACCCCTGTTTTTTTCCTTACAGGGGTATGATTGTATAGAAATAAATAAATTTCATTATACATGTCATTACCTAAAACGCGGTAAGCGAGTATTTTGAACACATTTGTAATTTGCATCAAGGGCAGTCAAATATGAAAATGATAATTAAATAAATTGAGGGGTTCACCTAAACCTTGATACATCTGGTATTTGATGTATCGCTATATGCTAGTCAGTTATCATAAGCTGTAATCTATATATTTTATCTGCACGTTTAAGCTGTTGTACTGTTAAGCGCTTAGAGCATATTGTGGTTAGGCGCTATACAAATCTTCATAAATAAATAAAATAAATAAACCTAAAATGACACAGACGTGGGCAAATTGACATTTCTGTGCGATATTTTGCGAGCCTTGTGCTCGTATGTTCTAACATAGACATTTAAGAAATTATTTTAGCACAGTGTAGA
Source organism: Hydroides elegans (assembly GCA_001703475.1). Taxonomy (NCBI): domain Eukaryota; kingdom Metazoa; phylum Annelida; class Polychaeta; order Sabellida; family Serpulidae; genus Hydroides; species Hydroides elegans. Next base: position 3,863 of record LQRL01129153.1, on the reverse strand, counting down.
TTTCCATCGAATTGACATTGGCATTAGCGCGAGTGCAATCTAAAACTACCATCGCGCGAAAGAAACGATGGTCGAATTTACGACCGTGCGACACTAAAGATGCACCCCTAAAATTGCTTTGATTGTAGTGCCCGGTATCATATCTCAACATGAAGGATATTGATTTCTGAATCGAATGATATAAAACTTGTACATGAAATATTTTCTTAATAAAGTACAATCTTTAAAAAAAACACCCAGCTCATGGCATTTTACGGTGGGAGAGTCGAGGTTTTAATCTTCGAAACTGTTCGTCGTATCTTAAAAATGACTAATGTAGAATAAAAAATTACAACCTTAGAGTCGAATGCAAAATGTTAGAAAATATATAATAATAAATTACTGCTTCAAAACATGTTTTATTTGTACATCCCTTGCTTCTGGAGTATTTTTGTTGCAAGATCGGTTAGCATTTGTCAGTAGACCGGTGTCCGATTTGTAGTAGACTCAAATGCCTGTCGCAGATCGACGATTGATTGCCAGGGGTGGTACATAATGAGGATTAACCAAATGGTCACAAAAGATGCAAAAGTAATTGCAATGAGCAGTTTAATGTCAAGCATGGTTTGCATTTGGGAAAGCTGAAGATTTTTTAAATATATATGAATAAATAAACATTGTATCTAGAAGCTTCATGTTTTTGGTGAAATGATTTCGGGTTAAGATCCACTCCTGGCATTGCTTATTTATTTCGTCATTAAGATATGGTTCGATATCATTTCTTTTATAAATTGAAAACGCAATTTCAATTCTATATCTAGATTTTAGCATTGTAATTTTATGTTCAGTTTAATGACAGCGGAGGAATGTGGCGTTTGAATAACCTGCACCACAAAAAAAGATAAAACCGAAAATCTTAAAAAGTCACCTTACACGTTCAAAATTTGGAGTTTAACAATTTTAACAAAATCAAATGCCTTTATTTTAAGGAAAGGTTTGAATACCCTGCTTTTTATTTGCATAAATCGTTATTTGACATAATCGTAGTAGAACACTTAAATTCAAGCCCAACATTAAGTCGCACTGTCTTTCTATTTTCGGGGTACACTCTATTTTGTTTAGTTTGTATTCAAGGCTCGATGGTAACATGTCGCTTTTGGTCGTGACGCCGTAAGAATGTGAAATTTTGGCAAATACAAATTATTTCAGGACGTCCGTGAACGTCTCGACCGCGAATGAACGCCAGTCTTTCACGTGACGTTGGGGTTAACGAGGGCACTCAACGGTTTATTCGGGTGAATGTTTATTCTTGAAGCAGCTCTTCCTTGCTTGCAACATTTTCAGAACAGAACAAACATTTTTTTTCGAAACGATTACTTTACTCGAGGATAATGTTTGTTAATATATCCATCTAATCAGATGTATCTAAATTTAGTCTTTGTTAACGTATATGTGAGAGAATAACCGAATACACATTTGATTTATTCAAATCTTTATTCTGGTAGGAGATTGTATATTTGCTTGCGGTAGCCTTTTTGGGTTTCTTGCTTGCAACTTCAGAATAAATATTTTGAAGCAATTCAGTATTAAACTTATTTCAAAGATATCTGATCATCTTCCGCTAAACAATAAATAGATTGAGATCATTTATTTAAAATAAATCGTTGAGTGCCCCTCGGTTAAAGGCCTTAATTTTTCATGTCCATCCATGACGAAAAATGCGTCTTAAAAACGTTCATATGGGACGAAAATCGTTTTTTATTCTCTAGATTCGTAAGATTTCTTATACAATTAAATATACAAATACTTAAGATAAGTTTCAATAGATTTGTAAGATTTCATATACAATTAAGTATACAATTACTTAATATAAGTTTCAATAAAAGCCATGTAACCCCCATTTTTCACTTTCACTGTACAATGAATACACAGCAATAGAATAAATAAGACGACCCAAGTAAGGGTAAATCGAGCCTTGTTTTGTTTCGTTATTTTTTCAAGGCATCACGATTCCCGAATTATAACATGTTATTATAAGTTCAATGTTCTGGTTAAGCTGTGCAAATATAACTGTTACGCAGATTGCATGTGACCCTAGATTAAAGGAAGTTACTGTGTATGTTCTATAAGGTAGAAGTCAAGGGACAAATATATGTCAGAAATATAAACTTACAATACGTATTATTGGGAATTGCATTATTTATAGTTGGGCAGCTTTGATCCTGATAAATTTGACCGTAAACTTGGATATAGTGTTTTCACGATGTCAATGGATAGAAGGAAAGCATACTAGCTAACAGTTAAAACACGAGCATTGGAACATAACAAAAAAAAGGTTTTATTTTTAACATAAGCAAAAACTTACTTAAAATATCGATTCACTATCTACAAAACATAAAATCTACCGTGGAGCAGCATTTTTTTAAAATTTTATTTAAAAAAAACGGCTTGATCACGCTTAACTGAATACAGAGGAATTCCAACCAGGCTGTGTTCAGGAATTCGTTCAGGATGGTCTTCCGACGCAAAACTTTATATGTAATTCAGGTTTCATTTTCTTTTTTCTTTTTTTTTTTGTAAATTTTAAGTGTAAGTTATCAATTATGTTTTTTTTTAATGT
>LQRL01129132.1:4042-26833 GCA_001703475.1 Hydroides elegans | reverse complement strand
CTACCCTATGTCAAGGGGGACGGACGGACGGACAGACGGACGGACAGACAGACAGACGGACAAGCTCAACCCCATATCCCTCCGTTTCACGGGGGATAAAAAAAGTTATGACTAAGCCTTCTATAGTTTTCAACACTCATATCAAGTTGAGCATATCAACTAACCACTGAGAAATGAGGCCAAATCGAGCAGTGAGCTGTCCTCTTCGTTGCCCTCCCATTTGTCGAGCAGAATAGCATTCCTCGGCGACAGACTCACTCCTTCCGGTTCACAATCCACGATGATCACTTTGGAAGGGTCGCGATTCAGATTGCGGATGTCCTAAGTGAGTAAAGAGGGATGAGTCAATTTATTATCTAATTCTTATATCTACATGAGGGCATACACGGCTGCTGATGGGCCTCACATCCCCCGCCCCGCCAACATATAATTAAAATTGGCACACGTATCTGAAACTATGAAAATTGTTGATCAGAATGGTGGAGCCGCAATGTCGCTTTGAATCATTTATATTTTGGCTCGGTTGCGTTTTTTGTTCTATAATATGTGTTTCATGAAAAAAGGTAGAACTTACAATGCACGAATAAGCTACAGTGGGACATTATAATTATATGTGTATTTTTTATGGAAAAGAGGCTTGACTTACAATACAAGAAAAGGCTACAGCGAGACATGGTTCGATGCAACAATTTTTTTTTCTTAATCAATGAATTCTTAACTGAAGTCTTAAATCTTATACAAGAGAGAGCTGCACCATTATTTATTTTCCAAAACGTCAGAATGTTACTTTTGAAATTCAACATTTTATCGATATCTCCTTACAATACGCCTAAATCTAAAGTTCAAATATAGACCTATTTGTTATATAGGATATATGTTCTTGCACTAACCTTCTTATGGGCACCATCTTCATATCGTGTAGCATCTCGGAAAAGTCGGTAGAGAATCTTTTGTTGCTTGTCAAGTTGGTCAATAGCGGGAAACATAGTCTATTGAAATACAAGCTGAACATAATTATATTATATTACAAAACATACAAAAAGGAAATCATCGATAAAATAACAAAATTCTAAAAAAAAACTCTTTTAAGAAAATCAATTTGGTTTATATAAAAATTTACACTTTTTTTCTGGGCAGAGTATACTATTTATTTTGATGTCCTTTTGCCCATGCTTTGGAGGTTGCTTTTGGAGAGAGGTTGGACAATTTTTGTTGTTGATATTTTAGAAAATTCTTTAAATTCCACCTCAGCGGGGGTTGATTTTGTTTATCTTGTTATTTACGCAATATATCTTGTGGATGGTTTAAAGTGGTATCCTTACACTCAAAACATACTTTTATCAATTAAAAATTACATGTATATAATCATATATTCCCTACCTGTCCCATTTCTTTTGTGTACACCACGACCTCGTAGCGTGGGTAGCCAATCTGGTTTAGGAATTCATCGACATGCGGTCGTTTCTTGTAGCGCCATCCTTGGTTAAACTTAAAACATACATGAGGAATTATTTTTTCATGATATATATTATAAATATAAACATACATTGTTTCGACAATGGTACATAGACATGATTAATTCGCACGAAACTGTCTCTCGTGCTCCATTCAAGTTGATTAAGGAGGAAAATAAACATATCTTAGGGACAAGAGTTTAGAATGTAGATACCAGCCCTCAACCCACACCACTCTTATCGCTTAAAGCAGCTGCGTCAAGCTGCAACTCAGGCTAACGAGGTTCTAATGTACTTCTATTGAAACATGTGCTTACTGTCCACTCGGGATGCACGAGAACGTCGGACACTTCAAGCACGAGCGTGTAGGGAGGCTGGTAGAGCGGTTCCTTGACTGGGTCGGGTAGCAACTTCTCAAACGAGGGCTCGGCGATTTCCTAAAAAAGAACATATCATTTTATCAAATACATGTATAATATATTAAGACTAGGACAAGGCTGGTAGAGACTCGGTGGCTCCTTGACTGGGTCTGGTAGCAACTTCTCAAACGAGGGCTCGGCGATTTCCTAGCAAAAGTAATTACATGTATAAGGTTCCTTTTTCAAATTCGTTTAAAAGATAATAAACCTAGTTATGTATGTCCAATTCGACAGCTCTAATATCTAGGCAAGACAAACACAAGTTGACGTAATACATGTAGCTATGAAAAATCGTTTAATATTAATCTTTTATGACTAGATTCCGTCAGAGAGCAGTTTGTTTCAATGACGAGCTGCTAAACAATCTAGTCTTTCTCGCAACGTCGTCCTTACAAACGTCGTCTTCACAACTTCCTTTTCACAACGTCGTCATCATAACGTCGTCTTCACAACGTCGTCTTCACAACGAAGGCCTCTCAACGTTTCCTTCTTCATAACTGACGTCTGTATAAGTCTTAGATAGTTCATCCCGAAATCTAATTAAGAACCAGTCTATCAAATTCCAGATATTTGAGAATATTTTACAATATTAACCATTTAAACGCACCTTTTTCTTTGCCATTGCTACTTTCTTGAAACGGTAAAGGTATCCTGTGATCCGGTCCACTGCAAGATATTTAAGAAGTTTTTTTTTAATTACATCAGGTAAAAAATGTGATAACACACAGGTAAATTAAGATGAGTTCTAAACATGTTTTTGTCGGGTTCTTTTACCCGTGACATTTCTAAAACAAAAGCCTGTTTCTGTAAAAATGTAATGAATATATGTCTTAATCGATCGAAGATTTTGTGAAACCTAAGCATTGGAATCCATTAAGTCACACGTTTCGATAACAGATATGTCACTGAAGCAAAAAGTACTTACTTTCCGAGAATTCGTCAATAACCTGAAATAAAAAATATACATAGGCTATGTATTAGATTTAAGGACATATATTCTTATATGCGACTTCAATTTTAACATTTCATTTTAAGAAGTGAACTCATTATGAGAACATTTGTGCAGAAAACGTTTTCTATTATTTACAATATTTGTACACAACCAATTCGACATTGTTCATTTCTAAAGTGCACATCATTAGGGTGTAACATAAGCAAAAATATGACAACCGATTTTGGGAATTTTTCGATGGTTGATTCGATTTCTGCATCTTAACGAGGGTTTGAAACTTATGCTACACCTTGTACTCTAATCGGAAAAAAATCTCTCACGGGTCATGTATTCAATTTGCGGAACGGGTTTGAAAACTAATAATGACCAATTTGCTACAAAGAAAGCATATTCTTAATACTTATGCAAAACTGTGATGACTAGGTATTTGGTGGAAATGGTATACTTCGAAGAGTGAAAAAAAAGTTACCTCTTTTCCATCTTTATCGATTTCTGGTGCACCTGCAAAAAAAAGAAAGCTATTTGATATTGGTTGTTTTCGTTTTTTTTTTTCTAGCAGTCTTAGACTAAACATCGATATATGATGTTTATATTTAGCTTTACCCAAAATTGATGGTCGTGTTGATAGTTCTATACAACTCTCATGCTGTCTAAACGACATGTGTATGCACTATGATCTAGCAACATACATGACATTAAATAAAGCGGACAAAAGTGTTTTGATAAATCCCACTAATAAAAACAAAATGATTGAGGTTTATGCAATGAATTCATAAATACGTAAGTCCATATGAAAAAGTGAAATATGAAATAGTGCCAAGTATCCGGGTCGCCGCTTTCAACCCTAGAATTGGTTGATCCTGTTTTCGATATTGTTCTATTCAATTTACGCTGGCCTTTATTTAACATGACGTATAGGTAGGAGTCCAATTGTTTCATAGTTTAGATATGATTTAATATGTCGATTTCTCTATCAAGTTATTGATTAGTCAAATCTGAAAGTGTTGGTACAGGTAGTCGTTGGTGTTGTTCTCTTTCTTCTGGTAGGTTTTTTTTTACATTCAGTACACACGAGGTTTATGCATTTTAGGCATATGTTGCATGGCCATATTTTCTGCATGGGGTGGCAATGCATTATATCACCTATGATACGTTGATGATATTTTGGTTGTTTTAAAATGTATCATTTTCTTGTTGGAAACTAGAAGGTCAGTGACCTTGGATCCCCCATGAACTTCAACATTTCGTATATATGAAGGATGGTCAATTTTAACTAATATTAACCTTGGAAATAACGAACTATTTTGCGAATAAACAAGATCATGTGATGAAAGAAAAACAGAGTAACATCTTGCGTCATCACTCACTTCTGAAGACATCTCTTGAACTGACGAGACCAGTGGCCAAAGTATCCTCAATTTATAAATTAAAGAAAATATGCTTTTATAAGCACGAGCTCATATAGCACATCCAAAATGCTTTTGAGGGGCAACTGACACAACCAGTGAAGCAAAAAGATAATTTTATTACACTAAATTATGCTTCTGTAAGCACATTCCAAATACTTTTGAGACGCGGCTGACAAGGCCAGTGAAACAAATATATCATTTAACTTACAAAGCAAATATGCTTATATAAGCACGATTACTTTTGTAAGCCAATTCCAAATGCACCAGGCTCCCCAGATAGGTGTTAACACATATTTATTAATTTGCTGATTAATATGCTGATATAAGCATGATTGCTTATAAATATGCTTATATAAGCATGATTGAGCACTTATAAAATCACACACCAAATGTTTTTGGAGGGCAGCTGACCAGACAAGTGAAGAAAATATATCATTCCACTTACCTAAAAAAATTGCTTATATAAGCATGTTTGCTTATATAAGCACATACCAAGTACTTAAATGATAATATCTTATATCATCACCCGCATTTCCTCATCTGAATATAAACTTTTTGCTACTTTTTAAAGTGCTCCAAAATCGACAATTTTCAACCGATCGAGATGACACCATGACAAGGCACGACTTCAGACCTTGGTTTATATGTGTATTCAATTAAAAATCTCTCGCTCAATTCCTTCATACCAAACTCGCATGCACACAGTACTTAACATGGGTGAAAATGTTGAAATCGACAATTTTCAAAGTGTTCCAGAATCGACAATTTTCAACCGATCCAGATAAAACCTTGACGAGGCACGACTTCAGACCTTGGTTTATAGTGTATACAATTTGAAAGCTCTAGCTCAATTCTTTCAGACCAAACTCGCCTGCACAAAGTGCTTGGCATCTGAAAACAAGTTTAAAATCGACAATTTTTAAAGTGCTCCAGAATCGACAATTTTCAACCGATCGAGATAAAACCTTGACAAAAGCTCTAGCTCAACTCATTCATACCAAACTCGTCTGTACAAAGTTTCCCCACATCAAACGGGACAGACGGACAGACAGACAGACAGACGGACGGACAAGCTCAACCCTATATCCCTTCGTTTTCACGGGGGATAACAACTTGAACATCCGTTTCTAGCATGGGTAAGGACATACGGCAGGAAAATATAAATGCTTACAAGGGACGCTACATGTATTTTTACCGACATGGAAATGGAACACAACTTCAAAGTTTATATTTTATGTCTTCTTCTTTGAATTCAAAGTTCATATTTCCATACAACATAAATATACATATATAGTATTATACTATATTTTAAACGAGAATCCAACGCAAATAATAAATTATGTTGAAGAAATTGAGGTTTATATTTGTTCCATTTCCATGTCGCGTCTCTTGTGCATGTTGCCTCCGTTGTAAATGTAATCGCACATATTATAAAGCCCCAAAAGGGTGGTCTCAAACCGTGCGACCTGATAAAAGTTCCAGATCGCAATGCCTATTTTCAGGTGCATTTGCGGTCTAGCGGCCGCGAAGATACCTTCCTGACCTTTGGGGGAAAGTGACCGTGACGTGACGTAGGTTGGGCTGGAAGCATACATACGAGTGCAACTACCCTTGTACTCGACAAGTAAATACATGTTTATTATCATGAAGATTCATTAAACACATACCGTATATATTTACCACCAAAGCACCCAAGATTGTCATATATACTACTGCGAAGATCAAGCCTATCTTTTTCAATTTTTCCTTGTTGACTTTTCCAAAATATGGCAAGGAAATCGTTTCTGTCTTCTTCGGTTCTTCTTCCACTTTTTGAGCATCGTCTACTACATATCGTGTATATTTTTCCGCCAAAATACTTTTCGGTTTATCACTTGAACAATATCGAATAATTATACATTTATGTCCTTGGTTACTTTTTAATAATACAATTGGATTCAGGAATTGTTTTTGACAAAAAGATGAATTGACACCGGCACCTCTTTCTTGAAACTGATTAATACGATGGCATGATAAATGTCTTGACAAAACATTGTGTGTAGTTGAAAGACAAAACTGTCTGTGGTTCATTAGTATCTTTGGATACGATGATATCAGATTGAGTTTCATTATTTTACAACTTTTCCCAAAAAACATGTGTCCTTTTAAAGCCAGTGCTGCCATTTTGAAATGGTTAACGACAAAGTTTATTATTGGTAAATTTCGACTATTAGTCGGTATAGCCTGGTGGAATATAAGGGGAGTGAGATCGAGGCCGAAAACAATAATCGTTTCGAATGAAGCTACTATATATAAAACATAAATTTCACCGTTCAATGAGTTGGTGAATTTTTCGCCGCTCAATATGCGAGTGCACTCGAATCGTTTCCAATCCCTGCTTTGTTCCAGTTCCATAAATGCATCATTTTGAAAACAAAATGTAAAGTGTCACATACTTAAATGATTCATATTTAATATTTCATTCTAATTAATAAAATGTTGGATGTAAACTTTAATCATTTTTACACAATCTTATATGTGCTAAATTTTTGTTGAAACCGATATTTTGTTTTCTTTTTTAACATTCTGAGGCAACGTGCTTGTGGGAAAACCGATTATGTTATTTTTAGAATTTGCCAAGGTTTGACCCTAGATTCGAATCCATGTTATATTCATCCAAGGTATAGCTTTATTTTTGGAGGCTGGAAGTGGAAATGAGGCGGAAAAATAATCGTTTAGAATTAATCAACAATATAAAGAACACAAATTTCACTATTTCTTTCAAAATTGGGAAATTTGTCGTCGTTTAATTTGCGAGTGCACTCGAATAGTTTCCAATCCCTACTCTATTAATCCCAGCTTTATTCTAGGACTATGATGTGAGAAGGACTGGCGGCGAGAAACGCGTCGAGTGAATTTCCCTATGCGATGTGTATATCAAGCTTTTTGGAATTTTCCAAAAATCTCACATACATAATACTCTATATCACAATGTTATTAATGTATTTTTCTAATGAATATATATAAATCAAACCATTTTATTCTATGTGATCCACTTTTTGAGTCGTAAAAAATACTAATAATCAATAAAATTCGATTTTATAATCATGGATTTTACAATCATAGAATCCCCTGATATTTCAGATCATTTATACAGCAATATCAAAACGCTCTGCGCAATTAAAAGAACATAAAAGCCACATATTGTTGAACCTCGTCAAGGTTTCATGTCGATCAACCACAAATATTCGAAAGGGCGTCTCATTTCGAAGAAATCAAGCTTGATCTGTCATGTTCTATAAACATAACAACAGCACAATGCTGTTGTGCCTCGTCAGGGTTTCATGTCGATCAACCACACATTGTCCAAATGGCAGCACCTATCGAAGGAACCAAGCTAGTGCTCGTCGAGTTTGATAGATAGTCTGAGCATAGACCATATATTATGATTGCGTGATGACAACGTTGTTTGAAAGACGTTGTGAGAAAGTTGCTTAAAGAAAGACAAGGTGAAAAAGACATTGTGAGAAAGATGTTGGGAGAAAAAAGTTATGAGAAAGACACTGCGATAAAAAATATCACCTTCTATTTTTAATTTGTTGTCGTAGAAGTTGTGTTCTTTTCAATCATGAATAGCGTATTTAATGTTTCCCTTCACTCATCATCCTGCATTTATAGCATCGTTTAAGTTTACGGAGGATCAAAAGTCACTGACCTTCTAGTTTTTCTAGCTTTTCAAAAAAAAAATTCTTACAAAAGTTCTTTGAATGAAATATCTAATTCGAGGAACAGCTTTTACCATATTTTCTTATTAACTCGAATCTATACGAAATTAATATTATAATTTTATTCTTCCTAAAATGTGTTTATGAATTTAAGGTTTTTATTTGCAACTGAACGGTATGCACATGATATATTGTAAATACTTTTACTGATACATTCATAAAATAAACAGGAAAGACATGACCATTTCGCTGATATTTCCAAAGTGATGGCATCATCAAGTAAAATACATTGTGCATCTTAAATTAGTGCTAAGGAAGTAAATATGTTTAGCAGTAAAAAGTGTTGACCATGGATTTATTATCTTAATGCTATAAAACTTATCTATTCATCCATTTGAAAATTTTTTTTTAACTCATCTTTTTTTTTCATATATTTATCTGTCATTTAGCACTTACCTGAGTTGATTAAATTCGTTGACCTCATAAACGAAATATGACATATAACTATCCAAATATCCAATATTAAATGCCTACTAGGTTTTTTTCCAGTAAATACTTAAAAAAAGTAGTCTTACTTCTCAGTGAATGTAAATGGGATTCAAATTATCTAAATTTATCGCTGTTGAGACAGCTAAGGTGATTATCATGCATGAAATCACCTAACCTCTTGTCAGCGGTATATTTTGGTTATTTTAATCCAACGCCAATCTTGGAAAAAAAAAAATGAACAGTCTCTGAAAAAAAATAAGTCTATATGTCCTGGCCGCAAGGGAGCGATAAGAAGCGATATTTTCTTTCTATATTTTTTTCTAATGCAATAAATCGATAACCAAGTATAATTCTATATTTTCAGAATCAATATAATGATTCGCACATATACTGTCCAAATTTGATTTGTGTTGTATTTGACCGTTTTGTTAGTTGTCAACGTCGCTAAATATAATTTCGAATGGAACAATGCATATCTGACACAAATGTTCTCATTTCATGCAATATAAAAAAAAGAAAATGTTACTCATATAAAGCGTTTACGAAATATACAAAACATTATGCATCTTCAGTAATACTCCCTTTAACCACGAAAGCAGCTTAAAAGCAACGTATAACTCATGCAACATATGTGACGTTAAGACGTCAAATTTATCCCTAACATTTGTGCGTCAATATGGTGAAACAGAATGCCTTCATTACTACTTGGTTGCACCTTCATCTCTGGATCGTCAGGTCCCTTCAACTTCGTCCTTAGACAACCCACACGACCAGAAGTTGCCGCCCGACACTGCCTTCACTATAGTTAATTTGGCCTTCATTAATTCATTCCTATATCTAGGAATGCATTCGAATTTCCCGCGTATTATCTGTTACATGACTTCGAGTAGTTCGATATCCCATATTCTTTCTGTTATGATTCTCTTTCCTAGCATTTTGGCTTGCGTTTCATGATTGGATTATGTCTTTTGCCACACTCTCGTTCTCATGACTCGTCACCCTCATGAATGGCTCATTTCTGGTTTGTGGCTCAGCTAGCATGCAGCAAAACCCCAAAACTAGCACAAAAATTGCTCTCGCATGCTGCACTACTATAGTTAAACATAGTACTTTTGAATTAACAAGACGTTTAAAAAATCGTACAATAAAAACTATCTTTGAACCCTATCAGAAATGCAAAATTAAGTTAAACGTCCAGGGGGCTGTATAGAGGATAAGGAAAAGTTTACTTTGTCAAATTATGAAAGACTGCACTATCTTAAGAAGTACGAGTTGATCCAGATATATTGTTAGCAGATCGTGAGAGAAATAATAAAACGAAAAACACATGGTGTCGGCCTAAATATTAAGGAAAATACTGTGCGAAGGTTCTAATGACTTATTGGCTCTTCCATGTCTTCCATTGGTATGCAACATTTTCTATTTCTTAGACTATTTAGTCTTTATTTAAACGTTTAACATTTTGAATGTTAAATAATGACATGTAATGAAGGGCTATCAAATGTATCTGAAATGACTTGATAAGGATTAGATAGAAAAATTGGATAAATAATAGATATCCTTATAATCCTTCAACTTTTTGCCCCTATCCCTTTTAGGATACAAAACACCCATAATCAATGATTTTCTGACTATCTTGGGAATTTGTTCATATGAAGTAGATGGGTAAAAAATATTATCTTACCAGTGGTTAACATTCTTGTCTTTCTTGATGTTTTTGATATTGAGCTGCTTCTTAGGTAAGTCGAATGCTTTTATCCAAGTCATACATTTTGCTTATCATTTTTCTGTGTTTGGTTTTAGAATTATAACAAAAATATGTCTTATTAATGTCTTCATGTTTGGTGCAATATCGACTATTACTACTGCAGATGCCACATAAACATCAATATCCTATATGATTTTGTTTTGGTTTTTGCATTTGTTTTTTTTTTTGCTTTAATCAAGAGCGATCTTAAATAAAACTATTACTGCGAGACAAAAATATAGAGAAAATTGGGGAAATGCATGCGGGTTTATGGAAAGACAGTATCATATGCAGTAAGCTATTTAGATAAGCGAGCGAGAGCAGGGAATGTTCGTACTAGCTTGCCCCCTGGCACTCCACCGATCCGCTAGCCAGGTCAGAAGTATTGGTATGCATGCTCGCTTGATGCGAAGGTCCGCTTGAACACTCTAATGGTGCATGGGAAGAAGTTGCTAAGAACGTCGTGTCTCCCTCTGAACGTTTTTATATTCTCCAATGGGGTATCATGCTCCCTACTAGGCTTTCCTTCCATACTTTCGACGAGTCTCATTTTGTCCTGAATCGTTGTGGGCGCCAGACTATGGGGTGGTTTTACTCCGTTCCAGCCATTCGCCTGATTTGTTTTGGGCACCAGGCTGTAGGGGTTGTCTTCACCTCCGTTCCGGCCACCGTCTGATTCGTTTTTGGCACCAGACTGTGAGGGTTGCCTTTACCTCCGTTCCAGGCGCCCACATTGAGGTTTGCTGTTTACTCTGTCCCGGGCGGAGTTTCGCCGGGTGAACATTCGCTCCATCGACGCCAGATCCGCATAGACGTGGTCTTTGCCAAGTCCTCGGCATCCTTCCAAACTCCCTGTATATTTGCCTGCTATTCCGAGCATTTTCAATGCTCCCCACGATAAGTTTCACGGGTATCCGTGGCATCCTCTATCTATAGGGAATCACCATGTTTTCCAACCCTATGCTCTGCATGGTTCAACTAGGTCGTTGAAATGGAGCGTTTTCCTCTCATAGTCGGGACGGTAATTAGTCGTTACGATATCTTCGGGGAATCTTAGCTGTTTTGCCATGTCTGTCTGCTGCGTCCAGTCGCTGGCCATTACTCGCTGGCCTTTGTTGCTTGCTCTTTGTTTTAATTGAGTTCCCGGTATGGTTGTCTTTACAAAAGTAATGAATCCTGGCTTTTGCTTCATCATTTTTGCACTCGTGCAGGCCTTATCTAGACCTATGGCGATGGCCTCTAGTACATGGTCATGTCGCCTTCTGTTTCGGCCATCGGCCAGTGATTTGGTACATGAACTCAGTATATGCTCTAGAGTTGCTCTTTTCCCACATCGAACGCATGCTAGATCATCTGTCAGCTTCCTGATGGCAAGATTGCCTGAAGATAGCAATGTGTCACTGATGGTATGGCAAACTTAAGCCTCAAAGGCTCCGTCCTCAAAAGCCCGTTCCATGTCAGCTTGTTGCTCCGCCGGGTGTTAAACCATCGTAGCCAGCTTCCTTGCACTTTAAGAGTAGCTGCTTTAGGTTTCCGATTCTTTTCTTCCTGTTGCCGCACCTCTGATTGGACGAGTCGTCTACGTGAGTCATCCGAGGCGTTTTTCTACCTAGCACGGGTGATGCATCCAAGCCCACGCCTACTATGGGTCACAGTTCCTACAGCGCCTCTGCTGTTTGCCACTTTCTGCCTGTCTTTACACTTTTTTCCCGTAGTTCGTACTTTCTCGTCGCGATTATTCCGTAATGTAGCAGCTTGTCGCACCTTAGTAACCCTTAACTCTTCCAACAAGGAGGTAAGTGGTAAGCTACTCAGCATGCAGGTTCAACCATCGACACAGGTATGAACTTATCTTGCGCTCCAATCTCTATATGGTGGAAATTGGTATGTCGTAGATCAACATTGGCCAAGTGAGGCGCGGGAGTATACCATGCTGATAGCTACAAGCCTTGTATGTACCCGGGAATCCGCTTTTGCCCACTTCTTGGAGCCACTTTTCTGCTTGTGATACCATTTGCTCAACATTCTCACTTTCGGTGATATTATACTATTTTCCTAGACACTTGATAGCTTTTTCCTCGACAGTCGGGATCCGAACATCGTTCATTGTAAATATTACTTTCTTTGACCTGCCTTTATATGACTAGACTCCATGATTATACTGGCTTGATCCTCATACGTGCCCATGTAATTATGTCGTTCAATGTCCATCTTCCCTGCTTGATTGTACGGGTCATCACCGTCATATCATCCATGAATCTCCTTGAGATTGCACCCCTACTATGCTTTTCTACGGTTTTCCGAAGCAGGCTGAGGTCAGCCGCAAATATGATAACTGATATCGCACAACCGGTTATTATACTAATTTCGAGCCTCTGTAATGCCGTTGTGTATCCATTCACGGTGAGCCTCATGTTGAACCGGGCGTAGTAATCCTGTATCAGGCTCCTGAATTTCTCTGGTACGTGGTATCGCGCGAGCGTGAGTTCGACTAGATTGTGAGGTATAGTTCCATAAGCGTTGGCTAGATCGAGCCAGATGACAACCAGCTCTTCTTTATTCTGGCGTGCTTCCTTACTGATTTGCTTAATCACGCTGATATGTTCGATGCAGCCAGACACCTGGAATACCCCTTTTCTGAACTGCTGTATCAATGTACCAGTTGCGAAGGAGAACATTGGTCAGTCTTGCAGCCAGTGTAGAAATAAATATATTCCTCTCTACATTTAGCAGCGATATCGATCTGAACTGGCTAATCTCCGTAGAGGTCTCTTCTTATGATGCGAATATTCCTTCTGACGCCAATCAATGCTCGGCCATTGGCCCTTTTCTCCATACCAATCTGATGATCTGGAATAATTGGTGTTGTAATTTTGGGCAATTTATGAACACTTAGTATAGTACACCATTAGGGCCGGGTGCTGACGCTGCTCTAGCCCTATTGAGGACGTTATTAAATTCTGTCAGTCTAGGTTGTGAATCATCGAATGCCTCCGTCGGGCTTGCTAGGCTGATCAACTTGTCGTTAGCTGGTAGATTCATTTCTCTCTCAGGATCACTGTGTATTTATTTAAGGTGAGCCTCTACCTCTTCTTGCTATTTTTCCAAGTTTGCACTTCGCTTTTCCCTCAGCATCCTTGATACATATCGGAACGGGTTCGATGTGAATCGGACTCGTTTCTTCTTTCTTCTTTCGTGTGTCGCCTGTGATTTACGGCGCGCCTCAAGCATCTAAGTTTGCCGCCATTCAATGCTCTTAGCGCCGGTTTTTATGCTCATCTGTCCGTTTGAATTGCTTTATCAGGTTTTTATGTCTTTTTGTATATTGATGATTGTTAACTGACTTCTTTTCTGAGTTTCAGGCTGGTCATTCCTTCATCGTGGCTGCTTGAGCCTGAAACTGTCTTTGCTCAGATTGCAGATGACCATTGCCATTGTACGCAGTTTTGTATTAATATCTCCTTTCATTGTGACGTCTAAGATATTGGCGAGTTGGTCGTCAAAGCTGCCCCATTTTTCTGTTTCGTTTCGTTTAGGCCATGTGTTCTTGCACTTCGTGTTGTCATCTGACTGTGAAGGATTCTTTGCGTACTCTTTGCGTACTGCTCGTCTCTTGATTGCCTGTGGCATGGAGGTTCCTAACACTGTAGTGTTTATCCGGGTTTAGCCCCTCCGACGTCTCATCAAGTTCCCTTATACATTGCACCAGGTTCACAACAGGCGGGAAGCCCATTTTCGCACTGTTGACATTAACTCCGGTTTCAATTTTTAATACTTCGAAACGACTGCAGACATCGCCGTTATTCTGTTTCATAAATCCAGAGGAAGGTACTAGGTGTTGTCACCG
Organism: Hydroides elegans; assembly: GCA_001703475.1. Lineage (NCBI taxonomy): Eukaryota > Metazoa > Annelida > Polychaeta > Sabellida > Serpulidae > Hydroides > Hydroides elegans. The sequence continues at coordinate 12,812 of LQRL01129132.1, read as the reverse complement.
ATTGTCTGCCGATGGGCCGTTCATCCTCTCCCGCTCTCGCACGGCCATGGGAGTATTGTATCTGTTTGGTGTCCCGTAGGGATTGTTAGTATAAGATACAGGGCTTGCCGGGCCACTGTACCACCAGAACTAGACTCTCATAGTAGTCAATTGTCTCTCCAAGTTATCGACCGTCCTGTTCGCGGCTGCCACCCGGTCTCTCCTGAGTGACACTGTGTCGTACAGTCGTAGAACTTTTGCAGTTTCTATGATATCGTCTTTTCCCCAGCATAGCAATTTCACGTCAATAATTTTCGAAGTTATTATTTATAGTCCTGCTATAAAAAATCACCAACAATAGATATTGAACTAATTTAGAAGAATTTACCTTACAAATACCAGTTTTAAATGAATAGCAGTCTGACCTTCTACATAGTTGTGAATGAAATGCAAACAAAAACATGTTTGACATGCTGCCTTTCTTATGGCATGTTAAAGATTTTGTATACACGCGTTTTCTACAACAAATTTGACATGCCTTGAAATGCTTATAAAATTTGTATTTTCTCAAATACTTGTTTAAGGTGGTTGTTGATATGATAAAGTTTTGTGTAAAACTTGTTTTGCGTAATATTTTGCGTAATATATTGCGTAAAATATTTGAAATTTATTCAGAACATTAGCTTTTTTGTAGAACAATTTATCATGAAGTGGGACACTTTTTGACCAATATGAAAGTTTACGTATTTAACAAACCAAGTTTAAATGAAGATATCTCTTTGAAATTTGGACATAATATAGGTGTATATCTTACAAATATACACTGATGAAATTAAAATGGATGTAATAATATTTGATGAGAAAAACAAGTAAAGAAAAAAGGTACCCGACATTAGGAATTTACTAAAAAGTGGGACACCGCAAGTATATAAGAGAAGATGTTTCTTTTTTATAAGAAAATGAACACTTTTAAAGGGAACAAATGCGTAATTGAAAAGCAATATATTAAAAACAACTTTATTAGTACAATTTATGCTTGTATATATTCTCTTGACTAGACTTCTTAATATATCTTCTTCAGATAGATCCATATAAAATCAAGCAACACGGTTTTTAAAATCAAACTGTAGCTTGAGTTGTGACTTGAATCACTATTGAAAATCACTTGAGTAGATATCGTTATATAATAAACTTATGTAATAGCATTTTCGAAATTCTATTTAGCCAGACGTCGGCAGCGTTGAGAGGACGCGTTAGGTCCGTTTAATGTGTTCCGAATTATATCTGCTTGATGGAAATAAAAAAACGTCGTTATTACGTTGCGGTGTGGACGAACGACGTGCAAAAGACGTCCGACGTCGGGACGTTAAGCGTGTGGAAAAATGTATATGCATAGTGGAAAGCGCACCCCCCCCCCCATTTCCTTCATATCAACCCCCTCCTATTGGCATACACAGCAAATATTATTGTAGGTCACTTTGAAAAAGTATAAAACTAGTATTATGCATGAAATAACTTCAATTTTCTTAAAAATATGCAAAACTATGGTTTCATTCACGCTGTGGAATATGTTATATAAAACAATTATAACAAAATACAGGCAGACAGATATTGGCGAGTCAAAAGCTTGCGTACGCAATTTTCGATTTACTCCCGTCGCCTTCCACTCGGCAAGGGTCGTCCATAGTACGTCGCATTCGGGCGTGACGTTGAGAGGACGCATTCTTTAGGCCCATATGATTTTTTGGGACAACCTTTTACGGGCCAGCTTCCGTAGAACGTTATTCGTATGTCCGATTCGAACGCGACGTCGATGTAACGTCTTTTCAATGACGTATAACGGCGTCCGTAAAACTCTCATATGGGCCAAAGTAGGGCGTTTTATTACTCAACGTCCGTGGACGTCTTGCCGAGTGGGCCTGATTGAGACACACATTGCGCGACCTTTTTAAAGATCTTTATTGACCGCATAAAAATCTAATGCATAGCACTCTATTAGCAGTCTACATGTGCGGTGAATAGCTGGGAAGGTACAACAGGAGAGCATTATGATAACAGTGATATAATATTGTCATGAATTCGTTTTTAGCAATGCATATGCATTTTAATCACTATTAAACATTAAATTCTTTGTGTGTCCCACTTCAAAATAATTTTCAAACAACGATGAGTGTTCGCCTTTTCATTTATGTGCCTTTATTTGAGCAAATAGTAGAGTTTTGAAAAAAGGTTTTGATTGAGGAATGGTTTACCTATAAACTTGCCAAAGGAAATCAGTCTAGGGTATTTTGTTTCAAAGTTCTACGTCATCAAAGTTTATATTTTTCATATAGTGTCCCGCTTCATCATAAATTGTTCTACTTTTTCTCTGAATATGTATTCGACGCCGGCGGAAATAACAGGTGACCGCGTGATTCTGAAAATTGTTTACTTTTTACGAAAAAAAATCAATATCGAGGAAATCCACTCTAAGTGCGGTGTTTATCTCATTGTTTATGTGTAAATTGATGTATTCAGTAGCTTAATTGTTTATTGTTTGAAACTTAAACTTTAAATCGGGCCCTTAAAATTTTAAATCGGGTCCTTATAAAATAAAAATCCTGTCTGATTGTCACTCAAGCCGTTTATAATATTTTTCGAGTCGCGTCTTTCTATTTTTTCTTCTTTTGTTTGGCGTGTGGTTTTATACTATTGTTAGCATTTTTATCTAAAGTAAAATTACTTTTTATATGAAATTTATAGCACATGTTGATAATTGTGTGCAACAGTTCTGCTATTGAATCGTATTAAGATAATTTTAAATTAATATATGTCTAAAGATATTATATAGGTACCCTATCTTAAAGCAATGCGATGAAGTTTCAAATGATTAAAGGAGCAGTTTCAAAATAAAGTGTCCCCTGACGAAACGACATGTGAACTTTAACTTTGTACAATATTGATATCGAATGCCTTATCAACATCGAGATATTTCGGGATTCCGGTAAGGTCTTGTAATTGAAACTCGATTGCCTATTTCACACATCGAAACTGTGCAAAAACTAATTGGTATCTTAAGTTTAATTAGGCATTTTATACATGTACTTTAAGATTTATCTTAGACAATAACCCGTCCCTCGACGCACAACAACGTTAATATGAACATTGCATAATATTGATATTGGATGCCTTATCATCATAGAGATATTTCGTGATTCTGATAAGACTTGTATACAATGAAATCCGACCGCCTTTTAAACAAGGTCAACAGTAGGAATTATTGAGTTTATGAACATGTTTATATATATTCTATGCGTGTACTGAATAAATACTGTGCGGCATTTATCAATATGTATATTATATATGTCACTAACCCGCTGTGGATTAATGCAGTCCACGTGTCATCAGATAACAAAATGCATACGGACAATCCGATAGACAATATTCAAATTTGATTCATTTACAGACTTCGAATAGACTCCATCATAACAATGCTCAAGCCTGAAGATACATATAGAAAACTGATTCGAAAACTGGCTGGAAATTATTATGTAAATCGAATATGCCGTTCGTACCACGTAACCTCCGGACATGACTTTGTGACGTTATCGGACGTTATAATACTTTCGTTCCTACGTCTGCGAAAAGGTCCACCGTGAAACGTTAGATACGCATATCATGACGTTACGCAGATTTAATGATTTTCGGAAGTGTGTTAAAACATATATATCTAATGTGCTACATATGTATGTGTTTATCCGATTTTAAGCTATGCAACATCTCATTCTATCTATCATTTATGTATCTATTTATTAATCTAGATGTGTTTAGTAAACTCATACAGCTCAACTTCCAAGCCAAACCAAGCAAGAGGAAAAGCGAGAGCGAGTGTTTTGTGCATTCGCTCTCGGTTTCGCTCTCGCTCTCGCTCTCGCTTCAGTGGGCGCGCATTGGTATAAAATATAGTGGCACAAAAATCTCTCGCTCTAGCTCTCGCTCTCGTTCTAGCTCTCGCTCTCGCCTCAGTGGGCGCGCACCTTAATAATGAATCAATAATGAATATAATACATACATCATATAGCCATTTGTATAATGAAACAAGCGTGTCTCTTCTACTATATTTGATTGTATTAAAACTTTGCAAATCATTGATGTTTGATAATATGCAAGCATTGATAACAATGATGAATGATATAAGAATCAGCGTTTAGGTTGAATATCTAACAGACTGGAAGTATACTTTATAGGTTATAACTTACATTACATTATCTTTTTGTTTGAAAAATAAATAGTTTCTCATACCAATTTGAGAATTTTCCAAAAATTGATATTACGTTCTTTTGACGCTAAGGATACTTCTTCGCTAAATTTACCATTTTTTAGGGAGTCGAAGAAGATTTCGGGACTCATAAGTCCGCAATGTAAAGTAAATGGAGGACTTTGCTCGAGCGATTTTCAGTACCGAAATCTGCTCCTACTCCCGACATAACGTACATCACACATTATTTAAAACAAATGCCTTTCTTATCTATTTGTTAAAGAAAAATCTATCGTCGTTTAACATCTTTGCCAATCGTTCATTATAGGGCTTATATATTTTATCTAAAATTGTCCTGGTTTGTGGCAACATTGCTTTCGGTTGAGTAACATCAGGGGCCTTATTAACGACTTCATCATTCTTCTTAATCAGCATGTCCAATCCGCGTTTGTCATAGGGTTCAAGGTCCAAAAACGGTATTATATTACCAGTTATATATTTATGTGGATCCGCTGAATACTCTTCGAATAACACAATGTGAAAATTCTCTCGTGGAAAGACGGAAAACCACGTTGTAAGAAATTCGGCATACATTCCAATCGTCATACGACTCATGGCCGTCGTTGTAATATTCGGATCGCTTCGCTCAAATTGAGTAAGATTATAATTGTAGATACAACGCCTTTCCGAAAACAGTTCTTTGCATTTCTGAAAAGTCTTTACTGACTTCACGACGCGATTATGGAAATCTTCGGCCGATAACACGCCGCCTCGTCCCTTTTGTCGCTCGAAATATTTGTAATCACTCAAGAGCCGATCTGTCGGATTTCGAAACATCATGATCAATTTCGGCCGGTTGCCGAGAAGGTGGTAGATGCGATGTGGGGCTAGGTGATCTAAATCTCCCCAGCTCGAATGCAAATATCTTGGCGTTGCATCGGATAGAACCTCTGGACAAGTTGTATTTAGAAATCGACTCGGGTCTTTCGAGTCTGTGACCTCTTGTGGAAAACATGAACGGACTTGTTTGTGTCCTTCGTCAAAGATTTTGAAGTATCCGCCAAGGTTGAACTGGACAGTATGTCTGTTGCTGAAAAAATATAATCGTTATGAAAATAAAACAACCAATTTTAATTTGTTTTTGATCGTGATATTGAAAGTTAAATTAAGGTTTCTTTTTCTGGTTGAAAACATCACATACTGTTAACATAAAGTTGCGACTCTCAGCATACACAAAGTATTTATTTAAGGTATATATGGTATGGTATATATTACATGAGGATTTCAACTGTGTTAATTTTTAACAGTGTTTTAAATGAGATAGCAGTAGAGAATTTCAGTAGACACTCTTCTAACATCTAAATTGTGTTGCAACCAAAGATATCCATCCAATCATATGGTGACCTTATACTTACAAACGTATTGGTTGTCCGTTGAAGAAATACGTTTCTTTCCATAAGGCGAAATTGACGGATTGATGGAATCGCAGGCGAGTAAACATATCGGACGTTCCAGCCTTTTCAGTAGCACAGATGAAGAAGTAAGGCAGACATTTCAAAGAGAGGCCAGGAAGGAAGCTTAAATGATATAAAATGAAAAATATATATAGCCGGACACTAAATCAAAAAAAAAAATAATGCAAAAGATTTTACAGATAGACTAGAATTCTATGCCATCCATGAAAAGCATAGATTCCAGTCATATGATGACAAATACAAACTTTGAAGATTGAATAAGTTTCCCGTACAGTCTTTATTGACGTATTAGAAACGTTATTATGCGACATATAAGAAATCACCTGCGACGTTAAAGAGTTTTTTTGCAAACGTCAACGACGCGTTAATATAATTTTATATAACTTATACGCATATTTCTGGACGTCTTGTAGATGCTAAGTACATGGCTGTGTGTTTATGGCTGTATGTTTATTGCTAAAGTTTAAATCTTTTCGTTCATTTCGGTAGTACATGATATACGATTAGCTTATATTGTGTCAATTACAAGCTTTTGTATTTTCGTGCTTTTTATTTTTCCCAATAAACGACAATAAATTTTTCGTACATCATTGTATCGATACATTTGTATTCCTTAATCACTGCTTTATAATAATAAACACAGTACAAATATCGAATTAGCTAGAAATAAAGCTGTTTGCAATTGCTTTATAATAAATTTTTAAACAAAAGAAATTGACTAATGGTGAGGACATGCACTTGCAGAATATTCCGTCGCTGCCAAATGCAAATACTTTATCAATTGCAATATCGATAGATTTACTATATTCTATATGAATATCATGGCGAGAGCAGACACATTCTCAAATGCAGGACCGCACCATTATTAAACATAAGGACCTTCCAGTGTATTCCGTATGGGAAACTTAGGCGGCAAAAAGCTACCTAACCGCTCGTTATTTTTGGTTTGTATAAGGGAATACATTGGAAGAAATTTTCATTGGAAGACAGATTTGTTAGGATATAATAGCAAGAAAAAGCTTCCAATGTGTCCAGGCCCTAAATCCCTTTAAAATAGCTTTTCATACAGAACTATTATACTTACTCTTGCTCTACAGCGGTAATTGGGTCATCCTGTCCGTAGCGCGTATGAATATTCTTAACAAAAAAGCAAGGGTTTTTCAAATTAGGAAGAAATTCGATTTTCGGGATCTGTAACAAATGATGTGGCGATGCGTCTAGAACACTGTTATCTTGTATATATTTATCAAAATAATCAAAATATTCTAATGAAATTGTGTCAAACACTCTTGGTTCGGGTAGGTAGAAATCAGACGTATTCAATGCTGTCGTCGTATCGTATGTCGTATTAACATCCTGTGAGTCTAGAACCACTTGCATGATTTGAATTTGGGCATCGTTCTTTTGGACCGTTTTCAATTTGGTATTGTCGATATAATCCAGGTCAGTTGGTTCCGTAGATTCGTCGGAAGGAAGAAAGTTGGGAATAGATGCCTCTGCAACCTCTGTGATTGGTTTTCTTGAGCTTCCGGTTACCTGTTTCGGTGGTACTATTGGGTCGTTTCGAATCTTGTTGCTATCAACAAATCGAACATTATTGTTATTGTCTACGTTTTTATCAACAGGAAACTGATCAACTCTTCTATTATTGAACTCTTTTGCAAAGGCGTCCCCTTTACCAGGATACACTACCCTTTTCGGTTTTTCGTCAAAATTAGTAAAATCATATTCGGAGTAATCTGTTGATTCGATACTCTTATCATTCACAATATCGTTTCTGTTTTCGTATTTTTGCTTGTCTGTAAATCCGTTTCTATGAAATGCTTCACCGATTTTATTGTCCATCTTTTGCACCCTTGCGTTGCGCATATCATTCCGGTATAGCTCATTTTGGTGTTTAATTGTTATATCCAGTTGTGTTACTAAAAGATATATAATAAAGAAATAACAGACATAGATAAAAAGTCTGATAAATCCACAGAAACTTAATTTCATTTTGATTTTTCTGTTTGATAATTTTATATATTTTTGGAATTGTTGATCATGCAACAAATGAGGCTAGCCTCAATGGGAGTTTCACACTATTACGTGCTTAAATCGATAACTTGTAAGGTGAAATTGTCTTTGTAAAATGCCCATTATTTCAAAAGACAAGTTTGATTGCTCTCGTGTATTATTGTTAAACAATGAAACAGCTGCTAATGATAAGAAATGTAAAAGAAATATATCATGATGCATATGAAAAGATCAAACTATTGTTTTAAATACCAGAGCTATCATTAAATGCTCCTAATCAACATTAATATATCAAAGGAAAACCATGAGATCAATATTGAAATATTCTTTCTCATTTTTAGGAATTGTTTCTCTGAAAGGGTAAGTTAATCACAATCCTTGATATGTTTACGTGGACATTGCAGTGGCGTTCATTTAATAAATAACATTTATCAAAGAAAAAAGGGTTTCAGTTAAATATAAAAAAAATCATTCAGAATCTACATGATCCTGGAGGGAACCCCGTGACATAATAATAAAACGTTTAAAATAGTTTCTTCACGAAGCTTTATCCAATTACCAATGTTGACATTTTAAAGCTGGTAAGGAACTATTGCTATGGATCAAACAAAAACAAGTATGATTAAATAAATATATCTTTTTTTAAAACAATACGATCGTTAAATGCTCAACAAACATCGTACTACCATTAAACTTATTATTTTGATAACGAAGATTATGTATTAATACAGGTATAAAAAATAAACATGTCTGTGTCTTCAAAAATATACAAACGATAAGAATATATGATTGTACACAACTGATGAAATTATTTAAAGTAAAGTAAGACTAAAATCTAACTGAAAATCGAGAAAAAATCCCTCACCAATAGACCAAAATTTCTACTCCTACACATATACCGTACTCGCTCGAGTTTTAAGGATTTCTTTGAGTAAACGCCTCCTCTACTAGAATGCCCTCTAACACCGCTCCTTTATTTAAAAAATTCATAGAAATAAAAAATACATACTTGACATCAAATGCGGCTTCGTTTAAGATTATTTGAATAATTTGTATTTCGATT
>LQRL01129109.1:6684-20696 GCA_001703475.1 Hydroides elegans | reverse complement strand
AATATTCCAAAATATCTCAAATTCTTCTAAGTTCAAACCCCCGCAATTTCGACATTTTTTAGTCGATCAAACTGAAACCTCGACGTTGCACATCTGCAATTTATATTCTTTCACTGTGTGAAGTTTCAGAACCCTAGGACAAAAGCTTCATACCAAAATGCCGCGGACAAACTATTGCATCTCAAATGTTAACAGACGGACGGACAGACGGACGGATGGACGGACGGACGGACGGAATGGGGGATAGCAATAGCCCTCAGCCAAATTGGTTGGCTGGGGGCTAATAAGAGTTGTTTAAATGTTTTTTTTTAATGAACTGAACGTCAACTTGTCATTTCTTGAAATCGTAATCCATGGTTTCTTCATATGTAACTGTTCCAGAAAATGATAAATGTCTTATGATGTAGAAAATAACAAGTTATTTTCATTTATTTCTTTGCAGTTTACTCCAAATCCCTGTGTCACATCCTGGAAGTACTAAGTGGACCCCTTGCTCAGTCATTACAGTCACGCCTCGAGCAGAACAAGAGAGACATTGTGCAATTACAGAAACTCAAACAGTCGCTTACGGCTCAGCTGAAGGCTCCTCCTGGAACTTCAGTGTGATATTTGTGATTCGTAGTTTCGTTATACAACATGTACTTATATGAAATAATATGAATATGTGTAAAAACTATATCGGGGAACTCGTTTTATGTGTTGCCCTACAAGAAGCGAGAAACTAGGTTTGAAATCTCGGTGGTTGTATGTCGTTGATTATTTTGGCTTAAAATCCGTATTGAACACATGATACAAAAAATATGTTTGCCGGAGGTATACTGTTGCTTCTTTTCAAACGGCTGTTATTCAAATTCATTTCAAATGAAGATATCTTTGATATAGCATTATTACGTGGTGGTTGGATCAACATTTCATATTTGCCGATACGAGTCCATATACTTTTTCAGTTACAGCGGGAGTTGTCTATTGCATTTATGTTTTATGATTTAGAGGTCATATAATATATAGGCCTGTAGAACATCACTTGGCTTAAAACAGTTGAACTTTATTAACTCAAAACATTTCAGATGTTTTAATTGACCAAATATCTAGGAAATGTAAGCAAAAGTGTAAGATAGTGAACGTATAAACAACAACCATGTTTTTGTTAGTGGTTCTTAAAAGTCACCAGGGGTAATAATGTATTACTCCATGACAAGGCGTAATATTTGAAGTTGCGAATGATATTTCGTATACGAGTAATGTGTATTTAGATGAACAAAATATCTAGATTATTGATATTACTTCAGAATCTAAAATATTCAAGTATTACATTGTATATCAACCTGCATTTTGATTACAATATGATATTTGGTTTCTACTATTCTTGCATTTATTTATGTAAATTATACCTTATTGACTGGGATGTCAGTAACCTTTGAACAGTGTAAGATTCTTGAAGACACGAAATAAAATACTTGATATAATTTGATATGGTTTTATTTCGATATCGGCAACGTACTTTGCCTTCACAAGGTTCAATCAGTGGAAATAGCCAATCACATATAAACAAACACGTTCATTTTTGACAAATTATCTTAAATTTAAATACACTCGATGCAAATATTGAAGTTTTACACATAGTTATTATCTAACCTTTTTCACCCTGCCAATACAAACTTGAAATTTGCGCTATATAATCAAGTAACTAGAAGCATTATGTGATTAAACAAATTGAAGCTAATTCAAAGCTCTAATTTTGAATTTAAACTTATCCAATAGCTTTGGTTTTAATTTGTATATCTTTTCAAATAGACTACTAACTCAATATGGAAAATTAACAAGAAAATTGCATAAGACCTTACCAAGTGAATGCTCTATACTCAGTGTACCATGAAAGTTGCCTAAATAAATAATTAAGGACACTCAATATAAATTTAATTTAAATGCATAGGATTGAACACGTTGGTGTTTCATCATAAATATACCATATGGGGACATCGATAAGTGTGTGCACAACAACCGCTAGATGCTGAATTAATGATGATAGATCAATAATGAAGTGAATAAATATGAGCTCTAGAAAGTAAAAAATAATCCCGAATTATTAGTAAAACTTCACATGAATATTTAAGTTTCGATTCTTGCACCATGCTGGCATTTCTGAAAATTTAATTGCAGCTTGTTTCAAGTAGCCTTTGGGACTGTAGATAGTGCCCAGTTTTTGAGTTGTTTTTTTTTTAACTTTTTTTAAACAGTCGCCGTCTTTTCACTTTTATGTTGCTAGAAAATGTGAGTAGGTTACCAATATTTCATTAATGTCCCTTTAATTCAGGTATTCTAACGGTGTTCGAAGTGCATGTTTTTGTATGAGTGTAAGAAGTGAGTAATGTTGTGAACACGGACCGGTGACATAATCATAACCTGGCATACATTTATTACATATTTCATTAGCATATAGACTTTCTATCGCAGTGTATAATGTGCGCGTATTTACAAGTGCAGCGTGATATTTGTTCTCAACATTATGTTACGTTCCTTTCTACTAATTTAAGTTAAAGTTGAAACTAGATCCTAGATCTTAGCCGAAAAAAAAAACATTACTTTTTTCTTTAGCGTTTGGGCCAGACTCACTTTCTACTAAGGCCATTGTTTTTTTTTTTTCGTACATGGCACTTTTTAAATTCAAAACTCTACGAACAACGTAAACTTTTAACACTACAGAATATATCGGCAATCCCTATTCATATAAACCACATAAATAGTTCTGCGTTTTTAATAAAACATGTCTGATCCAAGAATAAGAATGTTTGCTAAAAGAAATGAAGGCATTGATATTTATTTTATTCACACTAAGAATAAAACGCCTACCTACGATTACATAAGAGTCATACAAACCAAACTACCTACACATTAGATTATCAAATAAAACATTATATAATCTTAAATAAACAAGCATATTATATGCGTACATATGATCATTGTGATTTATAGCAAGCTTTTCGTTTATACAATTGTCTACAAAATATTGCTTTGTGTCAACCAAAACTAAAGACACAACCACGTTGTCCAATGACTTTAGAAGCTGGTTAAATTCCTTCCATTGTTATAGCGTGTTCCATTGAAGAATGTTGGTAGTCAGTTTCAATGGATCAGTGAGGATATTTCTTTCTCTGAAATAACAGAATAAACGTTTGATTAAATCTATAAAAATGAACCCGAAAATGTTTAGTAAATAACATGATTGATGAGGCAGAGGAAAATTAGGCTTATTTGGAAAATTATTGAACAAAAGTTAAATTAGTATTGGTAAGATTTAGAAATGAAATTCGTAATTATACTACATGTACATGGTTCGAGATAAAGGAATTAAGAAATAAATTCGAAAAATCACAATGTTCGATTATTCGAAAATAATTCAAAATATACAAAATACTATACAAACAATGAAAACAGATTGTATTTTATTTCTTTTTCTACATAAGCTTTTCTTAAAGCGGAGTTCATTCGTTCGAGTATATCGTTTATAAATAGGCAATAAATGAGTTTTAATAAAGGATTATTAGTAGCAGGCAATAAATACATAATCTATAAAATAGTTATAATATAATATTATATTAAACCAAAAATTCACCTACCATTGTTTACTTAATTAATAGGCACGTGTTATCTTAATTGTGACGTCATAGATACTGTTTGTTGGGGGAGGGGCGAACGAGTGATTGACACTTTCGCGATGACATGGGCGTGGCGTAGAGTTGTGACTTTTTCGTGGCTTCATGCTCCTGTTATTTATTAAATAAGCAAAATAAAATTTCATGCAAAATATATGCATAAAATAGCAAAATATATGAGGCAAGATGCACACTGTACAACATAAGCAATATTATGCTCATTTTATTATTTGGAAGCATAAAAAGTATGGCGATGATAAGTGTCATTATATATATCAAAGCTTTTAAGTATCCGGTGATAGCGAATGCGTATAAATGTATATAACTTGATGTTATTCTATTTTATTGTATATGATTGAGTAATATTAACAGTTAATTATCTGAACATGCGAAAAAAAAACTGGAAGTCAAAACATATTTTTCAATCGCACGTTGGAAAAAAAAACAAACTGTGTTGTAAAGAAAATACCCAACAGAAAGACCAGAACGTCTCTATGAAATGTTATCCTCATACATCATGCGTTACGCAACATGCTTAGTATCAACAAATACACGACGTCGCATCATTATACAACATGTATGTACAAAATTGATAGTTGAAGGAAGCATGGACCAATCGAAGAAATGGGTTGGTTTCATGGCAAAGCGTTTACGGGTAAGGGTGGGGTGACGAGAATGGGGTAAGGGTCTGGGTTCACGATATATTACTCTAATGCATGCAATGCGCATGCTTAAAAGCTGAATGGCGTACTACAAAGAGCGTTGAAAGCCGCCGAATGCGTTTGTTTCGTAATGAAGGGGCATTCTCTCGCACTCTTACCTTTATTTAGAGAATACGAGGTGATTTATTATGAATTAGAAGGGGTGTGGGTATAATTGATCAAAAGTTATATAATTTATTTATACATTTTTGTTTATATGATAATTTAAAATAAAAGTTAACTTAAAATAAGAAATAAAAGAAAGATAATCCGTAAAATTATAAAAATCAAGGATAAAAAAATTAATGATTTTAGAATATATCAATAAACGCATAATATGTCAAAAATAACTTTTGAAAGATAATGTTTATGATTAATGATGCTTTTAAAATAGATTAACATGATATTGAATATTTCTTTCATTTCGATGCCCTAAGGTTACCAACGCAATGCAAGGTTTTTTTTTTTAAAATACACAATACAGTTCAAATAAATACTTTCAAGACTGTGTAAAAGTTCATAGGTAATAAAATTATTTCCATCCTTAAAATATTTCGAACTGAAATTTCCCCCTCCAATTCCAAAGTAAGCTCAAGTCATGTTTGTAACAACCGGTTTTTTATTTTTAAATCGGCTGATTTTCCTCACGCCATTCACATAACGGGTAAATGCCAAAATCTCTTTTAGGACCTAGCCCCATGGTAATTTTACCGAGTTTTTTCGTTCGCCATAACAAACCGTGTTTTCAATGTATTTCTGAACAGAACTTTAAATGCGTCTAAAAGAGCGTTGTTGGGCTCCCTAAGGAATTCATTGAAAAATACGGGCTGCCTGGAAATAACAAAAAAAATGTCGAAAAGCCAGTCCCTCAAAGCTTTCAATATTGAAGCCTAAGAAGCGCGTAAAAGCAAAAGTTACTTACAGCTTGAAGCCGAGCCTGTGCTTCTTCTCTGTTGGTTGTTAGTGTCTCTGCTAGGCTAGGTGTTATGCTACTTGTCAGGCTAACTTCGTCCAATTCCTGAGTGAGGGGATGGAGAGAAGAGGATACATAGAGGGATGAGTGTGTATGTACAAAGTGCATAACAGAGGGATACATGATATAGTTATGATTAAACATATATTATACAGTTTGATTAAGGATAATAGATCCACATACATGTATATGGATACTACTCTGAAAAAAAAATACACCATGAAAAAATCGAAAAGAAGTTAACTATGGAGAAATCGAAGTAACATAATCATTCATATTGTTTTCAATGAAATAAATACAATTTAGTCCAAGTACGCGAAAATGAAATTTTACAATCACTTGATTGATTTGACCTATATCTTATAATTCGTGTAATAATCATGGTGTATCATATTTCAGCGGTAAACATAGATAACATAAATAGTATAGTATAATTTGCGTAAATTAGAAATAACTGTTTGAATTTATAACTTACATGACTATTTTTGAATTTACGGTAAACCATGTAAGCCATAAGTAAATTGGATAACGAATAAAATTTACTAAACATGTTACGATTATTTAAACATTTTTCTCTTTTAAATGTAGATTATGTAAAACAAATTAACGTGAACCAATAATTATCCATTTATCATACCAGGAGTATTCCATTATGTATTCAAAATGGTAAGTGCTGTATACATTTAACAAAACAAAAAACTCAGAAGGCTTCTTAATTAAATGCAACATCAATTTAAGTAGAGGTTAGTACATCAGTTAGTCTAAACTTAACACTCAGCTTAGTACATGTCTCAAATCGTAACCAAGAAACATCACAACATAAAATGATAAACGAACCTGTTAATATTTCAAAATCGCTTATACTATCACTTGCTTGTAGCTTCAATAATCTTAAAAACAAGGTTGTTAACAAATCAAAACGCTTATCCTAAAACATGCCTGTAATTTCATTGGCGATGAACTCTCGCGGATTCCCGTGAGTTCCGGTCGAAATCTCGCTTGCTGTCGCGTGACTCTAGGGATCTTCGCGGGCGTGGGAATACGCTCTTTATTATCGCTCACTAGATCCCCAATATCGTTCAAACTGGAGATGGCAGATTTTCGCGGTGTGTGCATGGGTATGCCGTCTGAATTTCGCTTGCTAGCAGATGCCAGGGAACTATCGAGACACTTATCCTTGCTTTCATCAACATGTTTCATCAAAATATCTCCCGAAATTTGAGACACGTTTTGGAAATATTGCGACATTTCATTGAGTTTCTTTTTCGTGATTGAAGCGACTGTTAGATTTAGACGCTGTACTTCTTTTAACAGCGGCGATGATCGCACAGAACTATCTAGATTCGCTCTTAATTTGTCCAGAATTCGATTTTCATTTAGTGGACTCTCATCGCATGTAGTGGATTCCACAGTGGTGCCTTTTTGGCATTGTGGTGATCCGTGCACCGTCAAATCTTTATTCGCGTCAAAATTGGATCGACTCATGTCTGCTTTCGTATCACTTGGAAAGGCTAGTCCTTTGCTGATAATTCCTGAAATGCATGGACTCCTGTCGGTCACTCGGGAACGTTTAGCTAATGGTGAAGCGGTAGGGGAAGGATACGTTTCCATGACACACTTTCGTCCAGGCTGCTTTTCGGTGCTGTTCTCAGGTTGTGATGGATCAGATGACTTTTCAACTTGGTTACTTTTATCGTTACCTCGTATGGGTGATTTGCGACATTCAGCTTTCCTTCTCAAGTCCATGCGACGTTTTTCCTGGTTAGATTTCATTGTGTCTGTAAGCGTAAGCTCAATATTAACAGGAATATCTTTAGGTGATTCAGTCGTAACTTTGTCATTGGCGTTGCGGAAACAAAGTTTATCACTCCTGTTATCCTGCACTTTATCATTCGCTATTTTGTTGCATACATCATTCGTTGATAAAACTGTGATGATATTGCCACCATCGTTCAAATTGCTAGCGCTTTCGTTCGCTACTTCATCGTTTGATAGTTGTATGTTATCGTTTTTGAGCTTGACAGCTTCTTCCAATGATTTCGTCACAAATTGCTTTCGTTCATTTTTTCGTGCAGCTAACTTCGCTCTTATCTGAAGCTTAGTCGGTGAAGGAACTTCATTAGCTGAACCAGGTTTCTGCGGGGAAGACATCAGAGTACTTCTTTGGAAATCCTTTTCTTCTACCGCTTTAGTTTGGTCTTTGCAGTCATTCAATGCTGTTGGGTTTTCGTCACTTATTGATGAAATCTCTTCATTTATGCCTAGAGGATGTTCAGTGTTCGAGGGAGTGTCTTCATTTGTTGTTTCAGCTTCATCTTCGTTTGTCTTGATATTAAAGGGTTAAAGAAAATCAGTTTATTTAATAACAACAGAAAATAAATGTGCTATATTGCGCAAAGCATGCAGTTAGTACCGTATAGCTAGAATTAGTAACAAAAGTTAGTGTAAAACTTTGTGTCAATGAAAAACAAAAAAAAACTAAATCGAACATTGCATAAGAATAACAGTTGTGTAAGGCTATATGCATGAAACAAGTCTTAAGCGGGAAAATAAATATAAAGTACATTGTAATACAAAGTTACTTTTATTGTTATTTCAATTACTGTGTACTAGTATAAAGCGTGACGGCAAAAAAAAATATACATTCTTATTCTGGTGTCCGAGGCTGAATTCGATGTTTTTAAACTCCGGATTTCAAATTAAGTATTGGAGTAAAACATGCAAAATTCAAAGTGACCTGCAAAATCGCCAACGAATTAATCAGACTTGCATAAATAATTGCAGCTATATCTACAAAACAAAGCTTGGCAAGGCGTGGTGAGACTAATCTATACATCAAAACCAAATACATGTAACATACATTGTACATCAAACACACATCTGGCATGCAGCAAATCATATGATTAATATATAGACTTCACAAATAAACATCAAACCACATCCATCTATACATATAAAAAATACATCAAAACACATCAATGAATACATCCAAATCAAAGCACATGAATGAAAATAAATGAGCAAAACAGGCAGGGGTCAGACATCAAAAACATAAATAGCGAGCAGCGTCTACGAGAAACAACGGTCCGGTGCCTACGGCCTTAAACTTACGGCTATAGGGGTAGTTTGACGATGTTGTGGGGTTCCTCCGCCCCCTATACTGATTTGATCCACGAGCTCCGAATAGGCGTTTTCTGCAGCCATCGCGAAACTGTATGAGTCGTCCTGTTGCGGTGGGAATGTCAAGGGAAGGGGTTCGTTATGATATTTGTTTAGATATAGAGATGGATATATATGAATCTAGAGTATATACATAAAGTAGATATATGGGTCTTAAAGTTTATGAGAAAACTAAAGATGAAATATTTCTATTAAGTGATGCGGCGCGAAAGCTGTGCAAATCGACTTGGAATACTAAATAGGATTCTTGTATTTCTGCAAGCGGTAGAAATTAATACGTATATAAAAGTCAAAGTTGATTTCGAAACCAACTTAAAAGTTTTACCAATTATAGGCACTAGCTTGTTGTTACTTACGATGAAATTAAAGCCACCATCTTTCCCTTTATCAAGCCAGTGCGACCTCTCCAAGAACAAACATATTTACAGACACGTAGGTATTTTATACAAAATTATAGCCTCCCACCACAGTCCAAAGCCCCCGCTATCCCCTTTTCCCGACTAAAATGCAACCCTGAACTTACGTAACAACCACACCAATTTCCTTTCTCAAATACACTCACCCTCATCTCATTGAAACTGGCCAATCTATTCCTCATTAAATTGGACGATCCAGCTGCAGCTGTAGGAGTTCACATAGTGAACAGACTCTGTGTACTGTCTCCTCCTCTCAACCCCACCCCCCCTCCCCCACACTCCCCTTTCTAAGCCAAACAAATTTCAAACACTCACCGTCAAATCATTGAAACTCGCAAGTCGATTCCGCATCAGATTCGACGATCCTGCCCCAGCCGTGGGAGTTCCCATTGTAAACAGACTCTGCGTGCTATCCCCTCCTCTCCTTTCCCCCTCCCCCAGGTTCCTCTAAGCTGAATCTATTCCCAAACACTCACCGTCAAATCATTGAAACTGGCCAATCGATTCCGCATCAGATTCGACGACCCAGCCGCGGCAGTGGGCGTTCCCATTGTGAACAGACTCTGCGTGCTGTCGCGTCTTGTAAACGGCGACATTTGTGTCATCGATGAAATGGCACGTTTCAGTTTGCGCGGCGTCTTGTTGAACGAGAAGGCGCGGCTCACGCGCTTGCTGATTCTGGGTATAGAAAAAGAATAAAAATATACATTTGCATTGAAATGATTTTGTGCTTTCAGTAGTCCAATACGAACATAAAAATGCGAAACATGTTTTTATTTTTATGAAAAATGCATCAAACGCGCTTGCTGATTCTATACGGCAAGAAAATAAATAAAGACGTTCAATATGTAAACCTACATGATCAACCCTTGATAAATTATTACCAATAATTGGCCACGTTACACAATACGATGATAAGTAATGCGATTGTTTAAGTCTTTTCATCTCTGTTTTGGTTAATTTATGTCAGACTAAACTACGTTTAAAGCAAAATACACAATGGAAAGGTACTGCGGCAAACTAGGTTAACTCGTTTCGGGAGCATCTTCAGTTAACTTGCAAACAGACAAACACGAAACATATGTGAACTTAACGGCGAACACTCAACTCAACAAAGGTTATTTTGTCCATCTTAATTGCCCGTTAATGTCTTAAATGTCCTTTTAATAAGCGGGTTAGGGTGCGAAAGAGGTATCGGGGCTCAAATGGGATAGTCTTAAACATCATTCCTCTTATTCATGCGCTCTTACTCTTATATCACTTTTTTCTGCGGTATAAGGAAAGGATGGGCTTATAGATAGGGCTTTGGGGGCATTCTTATCCACTCATTCTTCTTACTCATGCGCCCTTTCCAGCACATCCACCGACCGCCTCCTCTCCGCCATTTTATGTTTCAACTCCTTCAAATTCTGTTTTCCCTTCTTCAAACCACCCTTCAATCGCTCCATCCGTTTCATTGAGTTCGAACGACTTACATTCGAATTCGATCGAGATACGTTCGATTTTGATCGACTCAAATTCGAATTCGATCGACTCACGTTCGAAGAATGACCACCATGTTTTCTATTTCCAATGACCTCATCGAAATCCAGGGTATTGATCGATCCAATGCTGACGTCATCAATATCAAAATTGTGACGTCGACTTCTGGTCATCATGTGACCTTCATTTGGCTGGTCAAGGTCATTTTCAAGGTCACCTTCGTCGCCGCCGAAAAACGCCGCGGCACTTACAAAGGATTCGTTTTCGAACGCCGCTGGATCAATATTGGCGGTATCGTCGAAAGCCTGATTGTCGTTTTCAAAGCTAAGGTCAGCGGGTTCACCAAATGAATAATCGCCATCTTCTAAAATAACACTTTCACTTATAGATCTATTGGCGATGTTCGAGAGCCGCTTAAGGTCACTATTTCGGTTCTTCTTTTTCTTGATGGTTTTCTTCATCTTTTCAACGCTAATGCGGCGTTTTTGTTTTTTCGTGTTGGTAGCTGTTGGTTCGTCTTGTTGTTGTTCTTTGACATCGACATCTTTGAGTAGCTGATCGACGTTACTCTTGTTTGATTCGTCACTCAATCGTGCCAGGATCTTAACGTTTTCTTCAATAATTTGTTGTGAATTTACCTTTCGTTCCTGTTCTGCATGATCTGTTCCATATCTAACATCAAGTTCCGATTTCGAGAGGTCTGATCTTTTGCTATTGTGATCATTGACGCCAAGATCTTCGTTGTCGTTGTCTATATGTCGTGCCACTTGTTTAACCAATGAGGTTGCTCCCCGGCCAAGCGTATTCTTAGCCTTATGAACAAGGGCCTTCGATTTAGACTTGCTGTGCCCAGCTGATAAAGTAGACACATTGCCAGTATGCGAGACCTCCTTTTGAAACGTCTCTCCAGGAGTTTCTTTGGAGATCTCTGAATATTCCGCCGATTGCGTAGAGGGATGGACAGAGCGATTTGATGACGAAAGAGAGGAGCGGCGGGGTAGAGCGGTACGGGTGAGATGGGGAAGGTCTTGGGGGAGAAGAGAAGCGGGCTGAGAGGCGGCTGCAGATCGCACAAAGAGCGACGCTCGACGCTGAAATCGCTTCATTCTGTGTTATATGGCGAAAACATGTTATAAACGAGAATAAGTTTTGTTTATTTAGAGCCTTATTTTGATGAACTTGTTCAAATTCCTTCATACACATTATCTTGTTTCGAGCCATATCGAGATAGGCCTAGCTACTATCGTCTGCTGTAACCCAGCAGATTAGAACCATAGGAGGAGCTGTTTTTTTTTCAATATTAGGCCTATTTATTATTATTATTATTATTATTTTTTTTTTTTTGCCAATACAAAAATGTATCGTATAAACAAAAACTCTGAATACTGCGAATTAAAAATTTGTTTTTTGCTTTGTAATAGTTTTTTTTTGTATCTAATTATTGCAAACCCCATACCTAGTGGCCACTTTGCCCAGCGTCTTCCCGCCTAGGTCAGAGGTATCTAGCCCAAGTTTATGGCCCTCAACCACAGCCTTCAGCGATTCCTGAAGAAGAAAACACCAAATGCTGTTCATACTTATACTTATCACATTGACATACTAGCATTATATCACTATTCGTTGTTTACTACAGGCTGTGAGACTCCTACGGCACCAGCTCCAATTTTAATTTTATTTTCGCGCTATAAATGAATGAATTTAAGCGTATTCTTGATAGGTTTTTTGAAAAGGCTGAGATATACATACTAATTTCTAGACTCACGTGATCTGCCCTGCATATGGCGATCGATCAGGATGGATTCTTGTGATTTTGATTATACCGTAAAAGTCATATAAACTGCATGCAAATGCTTATTCTAATACTCACATGGTCGGCCCTGCATATTGCGGTGGCAATAGTCTTGCACAGTAGCGTCAGAAGCGCCGACTTTTGTTGATCGTCGACCAATTGAAAGGCGACCAACTTCTCGTCCTCCTGGCCTTGCTTGGTGATCAGCGCAAACACCTGGCGGCATTCTGGAAATAGAGAAAACAAATCTATCTATCATGTCACGATCTCTCAAGTTATAGTTAAAAGCCACTTCATTTACTCCTTGAACAAAATTCAAGCCCAAACAAATGCACAAATTTTAATGTTACTAATGTGTGCTTATGTAAGCTATTCCGCTTACAAAAAGGTATAGGCCTATACATAATTACATTGCATGTAAGTCAACCCTAACTGGCGGTTTCGTTGACATAGATGACTGGCTTGATATGCGAGAGGGTGAGTACTGAGATATGCTTATGCCTGTTGTGGCATCATGGTTACCATAAGCTTCACAGCCACAACCCCCATCCCCCCTCCCCTTTAGCCCCCTGCTTTAAAAATGGTATATGTAAGTAATTTCGCTTAAATAAGCCCCTCCTTACCAGCGATTTCGTTCACGTCGATAACTCTCTTTATATGTGACAGGGTGAGGACGGACACGTGTTTATAAGCCTTTTGTGGCGTCTTGGCGCCAACTACTCTCTGATCGCCTACCCTAACGCCCTCTCCCTCTACATTTTCACACCAACCCTTTCCTTACCTGCGGTTTCGTTCACGTCAATGACTCGTTTTATATGTCACAGGGTGAGGACGGACACGTGTTTATGAGCCTTTTGTGGTATCTTGGTTACCATATACCCAATAGCTCCCCTTTAACCCCCTTATTTTTCAAATGTTCTAAGTAAGTAATTCCGCTTATATATGCTCGTCCTTACCGGCAGTCTCATTCACATCAATAACTCTCTTTATATGTGACAGCGTGAGGACGGACACGTGCTTGTAAGCCTTTTGTGGCGTCTTGGCGCCAACTACGGCTGCGGCGCCACCGGGACTCTTGGCGCTCAGCACCTTCACCCGCCGCTTGCAGATCTAGAGATAAGGAACAAACGAAGATGGAATTGCATTGAATGAGTATAAACTTTCTGGTGGGTAGCTGTTGATAAATGCTCGTTGATATTGCATTATAGGCGCTTTTAAAAAGAAAATATATCTAAAACTAATCGTTATTCATCATATCATATATATATATTGAAGCTATACATTTTACTTTAATCATATAAGCGCTATACCCTGTAATTCCGATTGTAATGTATATCATTATGTTTCAATATTATTTTATAACCTAAAGGGTGCTTTGGGTCACCAGCCCATGGCATACCTCGATAGAGTCGCTGAAGACAAACAACGTAACGTTGTCTCCTCGGTTGCCAATGGCGCCTTCGACTAACACGGCGTCCGCACGACCCGCCAGAGACCGCGAGGAGGACAGCAGGTCAGGCTGCAAACAAATCATTCATATTTTAGATATGATTTCTTATTGTTATTCGTGTGAGAGATTAAGTTGTACTCCTTGTAAAGCATGGTCTTAACGCGCCAAATAGATACTGGTCTTAATGTGGACAGCAGTTCATGCTACAAATAACATTTAATTTTATGATTACTCATAATGATATAATGACAATACCTCATGAGTGGCCAGTGAAATCTGTCAATTCTCCGAGGGAAAGCAAAAAAATAGTTTCACGAGAGCGAAGCTCGAGTGAAACTATTTTTTTGCTTTCCCGAGGAGAATTGACC
>LQRL01129101.1:30503-42997 GCA_001703475.1 Hydroides elegans | reverse complement strand
ATAAAATATTATATTTAATATTAAATTTATTAGAAATTCACAAAAATTGTATAAATGTTGTTAAAAAACCAAGGATATATTATTATGTAGCGATAAATGAGTGGTATTTTTGATGTTTTTAGCTGAGTTCTTCGATGGTATTTAGATTTATATTATTGTTGATTTTATGTTACAATTGGAGTTCGGATTAAGCCGTAAATAACCAGGAAAAACTAAAATAATATTCCGAATAACTGTTATGACTTTATTCTTCGAATTCCAAAACGTAACTCTCAACGTTGCCTACACGGCAGCACGATAACGTCACGCGGTTGAGACAGGTGTTTCGGACTAACCTAAACCACAGATGTAGTGAACGATAATAAGAGATAATAATAGATCACAATTATCCAGCATTATAAAACATTACTAATAATTAATAATAAACGATAATAAAGTATTTTGACATGAACAATTTATCAATATCCATTATCGACTTAAACACAGAATCTCCAATTCTTCACAATTATATATATCCAAAAAAATATACCCAGCAAAAAGTATAAAATTAAAACGCTTGCTCGTCCTTCGCATTGAAGATCGAGGCTAGCATTTTAAAATCACTTATACATTTGAATATTATTTTTGATATCGAATGATTTCAAATGTAAATGCAAATTTTATTGATGAAAATCATGTGTTTGAGTTACACTGTTGATATCAAAAACAAAAAGAACAAAAAAATTAAATGGTTTTGAAAATGACATCGATTACAAATATAAGCGTATGAATCATATGTTTTATGAAAAGTATAACGTAAATGGTCATATTCGTCATAAGACTAGATAATTGTGTTAGGTTTTCGGTCTGATTAAATATAAAATCATTATTGGTTAAATATCGAATAAAAGCTATATTTCGAACATATAGAAATATCGACTTTAAATTTCTTTTTTTTTCTAAATATGATTTTATTCCTATCTATTTTATTCTATTTGATTATAAACATCAAATAAAGGAATATAAAATGTTTAAATATTCATATTTGATATATTTGTTTTTGTTAATATACGTGATCAAATATAAGATTTCACAACCTTCTTTTATGGAATGTACTTCAGGCACATGCTCAAAGGACCCTCTCCGCTATCAAAAACCTCATGCCGAATATAAGGCAGTTGACTTCGGCATTGATTCTGATGATTCGACCTCCTTTATTTGCTAAACATTTAGTTTTTGTAAATATACGTGATCGAATATAAGATTTCCTAACTTTTTTTTATGGAATGTTCTTCACCAACATGCTCAAAGGTCCCTCTCCGCTGTCAAAAACCTCATGCCGAATAAAAGGCAGTTGACATCGGAATTGATTCTGATCAACCGACCTTCTTTATTTGCTTAAACATTTTGAAATAGTTATTTTTAAACTACATTTTATTTGAATCTGTCTTTATAAGTAACGTATAAAAAAAGTTGACATCTGCATTGATTCTGATGAAAAGACCTCCTTTATTTGCTAAAACATCTCTAAATAGTTATTTTTTAACTATATTTTTATTTGAATCGGTTTTTTATTCATAAGCAACCTATATTAATATTTTTTGATTTGATGTCTTAAATGTAATTAATGGTATATTGGTATCTTTTTACCTCTATATTTGTCTTTTTAGATAGTTTTTTTTTAAGAAATCGCACTGTATTAAGAGGTCGAATTTATAGACCATATATAACTCATGCTCTGTATTTAGGAATTCCATAAAAAAATCTGTATTTACTAAGTTATTTAATGAAGGGTCACAGAAACAAATTTATATTTATAAACCATTCTTTAACAATGAACGCTTAATAATTAAATCATTTCTTATTTGCATTTTATTTATTTGAAACAATTTCTTATTTTTATTACATTTATTTGAAACGATGACGCAGTTTCGGTCTTACACAACAAGACACAAATGCCCTACGCATATAACCTACATTGTGAGTGCATTACACTCTTGAGAACATCTTGTCTAGGGGGCGGGTTTGCTTGCGAGTGTCATCAAATCGGCCGTTTCAGCATTTAGCTTATTAAAAAGTGTTTATATATTATCTGCCTTTTGTTTATGTAGAGTATCTTATTGTTTTATCTTTATTAAGTGGCGCATTGGTATTCGTTTAATAACAGAGTGATTAAGCGGGTCAGTCACAGTTTATTGCTTGATCAGTCTGGATATGCCTATTGATCTTTCAATTAATATTTTTTTAAATTAAAAGTTTAATTGGAATAATAACAAAAACTGGATCCTAGATAATTTCATTACATTTATTGCGTCTCATATTAGAGACGCGATATACTTTAGGCATCAATAATATTTTTATTGGGCGGATAATTAATTAACTTTATTGCGCAGTAAACTTTGATCTTGGTCAACGTATCGATTAAGATATTGTGTTATTTAACATTTTATATAATAAAAAACAATATCTTTGGTCAAGAAAGGATATTTCATGTAACATTGGCAATGGAATAGTAAGCATATTTCTTTACAGTTATAGATTTTAAGCTTAAAAAACTGGACTCGTCAACATTTTATTCTGGAGAATATTTATCTATAATAACTGGCTGTTTTGTTTAAGATGTTTGATTAGATTTTATATTTTTTTGAGAGTTCATTAATAATATATTCATTGTAAAAATCATTTGTGAAAAATATATCTCATCATGAATATGTTTATAGAAAGCATATAATTATAATATTGAAAAAGAAAGGTGAAGTAAGCGTTGCGTTATGAAATAATAAACTATTTCAAATCGATTTAGTTGAAATTTTACCAGATATTATATAAAATGTCACATTTGAAATGAATGTATTTTTATAATAACTGTACAGAAACTTTTTATTCAGCGATTCGAATATAATATTAGAATGATTTCCTTGTGTTAAAAGCTAGCTTTACAGTTTAGCGTAACTGAGGCGCAACCATGAGAGAAAGCGTATTTCTTCTCACCCTCGTGGCGGCTCTAGCGTCATACGCGCATGCCGACACAAATACAGGTAGATTTAATTTTTCCACCTCTCAGACAATATCTCGGATACTACAATGTTCTCTAGTAGCCTTTAACTGTCTAAACTTATTCCTTATGATAAAAAGAATACCAATAACGAATAAACTGAGTCACTCCAAGTAAAGAAAAAATCGAATTGAATCATTTTAACAAATACATAAGATTATAGAATATCGTTTCCAATTTATGAGATGCTTTTTCATATCATTTTGTGCTGAATTCCCTTGACAACTGTTTATTGACCCGCGGCCTTATATTAGTATGTTTCATATGATATACAATGTACAGCTTAATCACATTTAAGTATGAATTTATATTTTGCAGATCTGACCTACACAGTATTCACAGAAGACAATGGGAGCAACGAGGACCGACATACGCACGCGTGGTTCATGGCAGAGAATGAATACTTTGTATTCTATGTCAAGGTTAGCCGCCGTATTAGCCATTTTTACATGCAAAAATAGTAAAATTCATGAGAAAAAAAAACACAACTGTAAATTAAAGGTGATAAATCAACACAAAAAAATAATATGCATGGTTTTGAAAGCAAGACGAAGAAAAAGTGAGGTAACCTATGTCTATAATTTCTATTTATAATAGGCTAATCCAGACAATTTTTAATAAAAAACAGTCGCAATATATGTTGTAATTAAAATGCAGCATGAATACTTATTTTATACACCGCCCCCAGTCTACCCCCAATGAATCATCACCTTAACCAATGCCACCTTCTCTCAACTATTACAGGCTTGTCATGACGCTCTGATCGCCCTGGCCGAGGTACCCTGGATGAAGTCATCATTATACGAAGTCAACATCGGTCAGGACGCCAACCAGAATGTAGCCATCAATGACGATATAGGTCAACAGGTCACAAGGGTGGCTGTAGAGGATTTGTTGAACTGCGAGGAGATGAGACCATTTTGGATCAGTTGGTAAGGGGTTTTGGAGATGATTTGTTTCGATAAGCTGAAAATTATATAAAACATACGGCAAAAGACCGCGCAAAATTAATGATTGTCATTGATTGATTGTATGCGTTGTAATTACCGTGTTTCCAGGAATTCTTTAAAATTTACAATTTAAGGAATATGTAAATTACAGTAAATTATTTAGCCAATCGCATGGCTCAATTAATGAGATCACAAACACCCTCTGTTACAAAAAAAAAATCGATCCTGGAATAAAAAAAAAAATAAGTTGCATGTTTTCATCACATATGAACAGTATTTAATCCATAAAAAAAACATACATGTAGGTACAAGACCAACATCACTGTGGGTCGCGGTCTCACCCCAAACACCAACATTCTCCTTTACTGGTAAGACACTTCGTCCCCTCGCCCAATCGGAGCCATTTCCATCACAACTATATGTGGCAGTATTTAACACTCCTCTCTATTTCATGCACCCAGGTACAAGACCAACATCACTGTGGGTCGCGGTCTCACCCCAAACACCAACATTCTCCTGCACTGGCAAGACACTTCGTCGCCTCGCCCTATCGGAGCCATTTCAGTCACCACGGGCTGGGGTTCCGAAGGGACATGGCAGTTTGGGCGCGATGTGGGCAGGGCCCTTACGCTGCATACGCCCGCTGTCAGGGAGTATAACTATATGTGGCTGGATGTGGTGCCTAGCTGGACGAGGTTGAGTTTCCATGTGCAGGCCTGTATGGATGTGATACTGCTGTTTACTGATGTGAGTTTGGGTTTAATTTACATTTAGCATGTGCTATTCTTGTCAAATTTAACCATGTTTTATGAATTTGCAAATTACGTGAAAAAGTTAATGACCGATTTTTATTTTTCTTATATAAAAAAGGGTGTTGATCCAACGCGATAATCATCGAAAAGCGTCAATTTTATATTGTTTATCTTGAGTTTGACAATAAATATCTTCATTGCATCACTATTTTTTGATCAACCTAAGATTGTTAATATTATTTATTTTAGCTTGGCAGCAACAATGCAGAAATCATCATCGGCAAAGACAACGAGTTGACCCGAATCAGAAACGACCGCGAAGGCACCAATGTGGCCACCGCTGAGACACCCGACATCTTGTCATGTGACGAACTACGGCCATTTTGGATCACGTGGCAGGCCAATCACTACAGAGTCGGATATGGTAAGAACCCAGTTTGATTCTAACTTAGTTGATTACAGGGCACAGCAATAGATCCGTATTTGTTGAATGATGCGTTGAATTTGATTCTTAAATTTGTATAAGGATCATCGGCTTTATGCAGTCTCAATTATTTTATTAATTTAATAATCAAGTTTTAACGTCATGAATATTCGTTTTGCGAAATTTCATTTTTGAGGATGTGGCCTCTTCATTATGATATAACTCCATTGATCCATCTTTCCATCCTATTGTCTTTACATTGCACATGCCCGTAATGCGACAAGATACGAGTATGTTCATTCCGTTTTACTTTCACATCCCCTTGTTTTTATAAACACAGGTCTGAAATTAGGCGAGTTTTTCTCATTCCCTTTTCCTTTCACATCCCCTTCGTTTTTATTTATACGACACAAGTCTTACATACGGCTAGCTTTTCTCGTTCCTTTATCCTTTCACATCCCTTTTTCTTTTATACATCACAGGTCTGAAGTACGGCGAGAGTCCAATCGTGGACTGGCAGGACGACCGCAGCTTCAATGTGTCACGCGTGTACGTGTCGACGTCGCATAATTCAGAGGGTCTCTGGGAATTCAGGCACACAGATGGTGAGTTTGGGGGATTAATCTGAAGCATTTATCGGAATACATGGACATAATGGGTCAAATGCACAGACTAAGTCTAGACCAAGGTCCCGTTTGATACCACATTGAAAACTAGTCTAGACTAAGACTGTGAAAATGGCCCAATGTGCAATCTTTAAAAAAGTTACGTAGAATCACTAGAAAGAAAGCCCTTTTAGACTTTTATCATACCAACAAGTCGTCTCCACATTTTATGTCTTTCAAAATAGGTGAACGCTGGGTCTTGAACACCCCAAACTACTACCCCAACTCCGAAGCCTTGGTTGACGTTGCCACGGTTAACACCTTTCTGTTCCGCGTCAAGGCGTGCAGCGAGGCCCTGCTCCGAATGACGGGTTCGCCCCATGCTAATGAACTCGGAGATAACGACTATTCGGTCATTCTAGGTATATTTACAGGGTCTTGAATCTGGTTTTAATGTAATTATTCATTAAATAGATGATTTGAAGGAAGTGATTTTGAAACACTTAAATGTTAATAATCTTAAGTCCTCGGTATTTTTTATGCAAATGAACCCGTGCACGACGATTTCTAGATCCACCATGATCCACTTTCATGTTTAATCATTTTGGGAAATCATTGTTGGTTTGGTGTAGCTGATTTGAGAACAGTTGAAATCTAACATACATAGGTCATGAGCATTTGTTACTATTCGAAAGCAAATTTCCACATGCTTACTCTGCAGTTGAATACACAGAATAGGCCTAACGTTTTTTATCATTAGAAATAAAAAGGATAAAAAAAATTTTCAAATCATGGCTATATACGTGCATGTATTTCAATCCATTCGATTTCAAGGCACAAACGCCTATCAGTATTAATCAAATCATTTTGTTATTTTATCATACATTTAAGGCTACGAATCCAACACAAAGGTCATGATTTACGAAACTCCCGGTGGCCAGGAAACAATCCAAGACGCCGACAATACCCTCTCCTGCGAGGCCTACCGCGATTTCTGGCTGGCCTGGGACACCCATAGCGCCTTAAACATCAAAGTGGGGTCGGGATCGGTTGTTGGGGAGAACACCTTGGCAACGCATATTGTGACGACGCCCATGCATGTGGGAGTGATAGCGTTTATGAGCAATGATGTGGAATCGGTGGGGGTCAAGTGGGATATAGCCGAACATTCAGGTTGGTTTTAAGATAAATAAGTGATACGTTTTTTAGTGATAACATTGATAGATGGGATAGTTATGGTAAACATGTAATGTATTAATAACCGTATTTTGCGTCCATGCGATGAGGAATATTATAGGCTTAGACACTAATCTCCATTTAAAGGCGAGGCAAGAAAAAAGGCATACATATAGTTTGAATTAACACCCCATTAAACCTTTACTTTTCTGGTTTCATGGATACTTGTATATTTTGGTATGAAACATTTGTAGACTGGATGAAGTTATGGTGATGATAACGTGAAGTGAGAGCTCATTAAACAATTACATGTATAACATTTTTACAATTGGTAGGTGTGTCGATGAAAACAAGGTACATTCAAATTCCTTTTCAGGTCGCGAGCTGGTCTTCTACACCAACCCCTCCCCCATCAACCCACACGGTCTCATGTGGCTGACCCTTTTGGACAAAACTAGTCTCGTCTTCCCCGTTCGCTCATGCTCAACCGTCACTATCGCCCTCTCCACTTACTTGGGCAACTACGCGTCGTCGGGCTATTTGATCCAGTTGGGCGAGGTCGAGAATACCAAGTCGTCGATACTGAAGATGAGCGATATGTCGGTGCTAACACAGGTAAAAACCGATAAACCAATGTAAAAGGACCATATGGATCTTGTTAGAAGAGCAAGTGTTGTTGAATAAAAACAAGACCTTTAAAAGAAAAAGAAAAAAGTAAACTATTATTGTAAATGGATGTATTTACTGCTTTGTACTTTTGTGATTAGTTCACGTGTATTTTTCCATGTTTTTCCCTCATGAGCAGTAAGCGTTTCGCGATTCCTATTTATCACTAATATATTTCGGGATAACAAAAAAAAAAAAAATGATTCATGATAGAAATATGTTAAACTCGCGAAATTGGATTTTATTTAATCTCATCACGCAGGTAACCACCAACCACATCCTCAGCTGCACCTACTCGCGCTGGTTCTGGATCTCCTGGGACGCCGGCGAGATCACCGTAGGAACCAACCGTGACGTACACGTGGATCCCTTCATGTCGGCGCCCATAGCAACCGGCGAAGAGGCGATTTTGATCAATTCAGTTGGGTTTGGGGTGCCACAGGAGAATGAGGTGGAAGGCGTGCCAGCGAGATGGGCCATGACCGAAACGCAAGGTTAGGGATTGCGTGGTTTGTTATTTTAGAATTTATTTAGTAATTAGTTCCGAGAGTTTGGTTTATATAACAAACTGATAAAGAGAAAATATTCGCATTTGCCCAGGTGATAGGGAGTATGCTTAATTCCATGTACTAGTATGTATAATATAAAATTCCCTAAAATCTTATCTCCGTAAAATGTCACACTCTTTATAAAATGATAAAATATTATTCAATGATTGATCAATCTGAAAGAAAAAACCGAAGAAAATTACATTTTATTCCCTTACCTACAGGTTCCTACTATTACATGACGACCAACGGCCATATTGATGTGGACCATGGCTGGGTGGCCCTGGCAAAGGAACACATGGTGTTCATGTATGGTGGCAATTGTACGAATGCTGGCAAAATCAGCCTCGCTGCCGACCCGACTAGCAGAGACACCTATGTGTATACGCTGGTCATCGGAGGCAAAGACAGTCGGCAGATCGAAATACGGGTAAGAATGATTGTTGCCAATTGCGGCCACTTTGTAATTGAGTTTTAAAACAAATATTTGGAACTTTATTAATAAATTTGCTTTGAAGAAATATATGTTAGCCTTCGTGTATGCACCAAATCTGGAAGCAAAAGCTGGAAGTTTGCGGAAAGTTCACTTAATACATCTTAGAAATTATACCATTATAATGGGTAGGCTACATACAGGTGCAGATTTTTCATTTACATTATTTGTAATTTAGGTTTTCCATGGAGATGCCTCTACACCCCTCGTCGAAAAGATATTCACCGACGTGACCACATGCAACAGTGAGGACAGCCTTATCTTTTGGCTCTCCTGGGCTCAAATGACTATCAACATGGGATACGGCGAAGTGATTGGGGAGAGTGCCATTGGCGAACCGATTCAATTGACCAATGAGCAAACAGTCGATGTGACGTCGTTGGCGTTTAGCAATAAGGAGGCTGGGTCTGTGAGTGATGTGCTGGAGTGGGTCGTGCCGCAAAGCGTTGGTGAGTATCAACAATAAAATGAAGAAATAATTAGAAGAATTATCCTAAAAAGACAAATAAACAAATACTGTAGTGGACAGCCTGTATATTCTTTGAATTAGAAAGCAAAGACTTGAGTGTTAAAAGCATGCACTTCATGGTCGTAGGGCAAAAGCCCTCCTGGGCAAAAGCCCTCCCGGCTAAAAGCCCTCCCATTTTTGCAAGATAGGCTAAAAGCCCTCCCGGCTAAAAGCCCTCCCATTTTGTAAGGTAAAAATGAAATATATCATATCACTTCAGGGCTGTACCTTAGCGGTCGCTAGGTCGCAAATGCGACCTGCAAATCGGCCGTGCGACCTTGGATTTTTATCAGGTCGCAGACCGTGCGACCAGCTTTTTGGGCCTTATTTATGCCAAAGTATACATGGTTACATCGAAGCAATAGTGTTAAGGCCAAAATGGTTAAACAATTTTTTTTCACACCAATCTTGCTTTAAAATATTACAGTGTGCGAATTAAGGTTTCGGAAGCCGGTGGCCATTGGGTTCCCAAAAGCCGGTGGCCCGACCGAGAAACCGGTGGCCAAAATCGAGTTTCAATCATAATACAGATAGTCAAGGGTACATGTACTACATGTATTCTGATAATTCAATTCTTAATCGTTAACTCAAACCACACTCGCGCTTATGAAACAACACCGTACTGTCAAAACGACAAGTTTTAATTATTGAACAATATCCTAAGGTGCGAGTGCCGAAGGTGCGAGAGCGCATTTCTATAGAAGCTTCTAATAAATTGTTATCCATAGAGTATTGAACTCGTTAAAGATTACATTTGCACAAGCGCGACTGTTATCTGAAACGGCACTCGTGCAGCCAAAGGGTCGTTGGTAAACTGCTAAGATGCACCTTTATGTGATGCAAAAAGAACAAAACAAAAGAACAAAGAAAAAAAAACAGCAAGCCAAATAAAGGAAAGTATATATTTTCGAATCTCGAGTACGTATAATTTTTTTCCAACAAAACAAATAAAGATGCTTATCAAATGCTAGATTTATCTTTTGTTCATTACCTTATTTTTTTATCATATCTCTCTATAACAATAATGACTTTATATTGCTTCTGATATACCGTGTATAAATAATATAATTGATGCAAAAAAATGACGGTGGCCATTTTGGCCACCGGATTTTTTAACCCGGTGGCCAGACGGGATTTTAGAGAGCCATTGCCCACCGGGCCACCGCTTATTTCGCACACTGAATAATATTTGACCATTTCAATGAAAAAAACAGGTCGCATTAAAAACACTGCGTTGTTTTGCCTGATTGTAATCGCGCCTTTAGGCCTTATTTCGATATTTCTTTCATACTAAGTTAAGGTATTTTAAAGAATGATGCCACATATGTGCAGTGCTCATTTGCTTTGTACTTCGATCCATATTTCATAGCTCATCAGGAAATGGAATGTTTTGAAAAAGTCTGATGTAACAAAGCACTCGCATTCAGAATTAAATATTTGGTAAATCCGGCAAACTCAAATGAAAGGCAATTTTAACTAGTTAATCATAATTATATTCACTCTGTCCTATAACTGAGCGCATTGGTGTCATTTCCTAGGCTCAGTGTTAGAGATGAAGAGCGCCCGAGGGCGCTTTATCTTAGAGCGGCATATACATCCCTACCATTAACCGTTTACTTGTACCACTTGCGACCTGAAAATCTGTCGTGCGACCTGCTTTTTTCAGTGGGTCGCACGGCTGCGACCTCGAATATTAGTTAAGGTACAGCCCTGTCACTTTTTGTTATTTTCTGCATATTTTCTATAACTCAAAACGTGTTAACCATGCAATAACATGCATGGTCACTGTTCACATCGGTGCACTAATCCTCTGATTCTTAATCCCCATGTTATCCCCTTGGTGATAACGGTTACAAAGGAACCACGGCCCTTCGCAATGAATGAACCGATCAGAATGGTATTAACATAATCCATGGATCCCACTCTATGCTATACACATAGCAAGTATATCAATATACAGGGTGACCACCAATCAGGGAAAACAGGGAAATCAGGGAAAAATCAGGGAATTTTTTTAGCTCAAATTAAATCAGGGAAAAATCAGGGAATTTCGAAATTTTAGGAAAAATCAGGGAAAAATCAGGGAATTTCATTTTAGTGAATCAGGGAAATCAGGGAAAAATTTGAGAAATCGTTTGATATTTATATTCAAATGTTTCAAAAGATTTAATATATGAATACGTTTTAAAAGATATTATTTATTATTAATTTAAGCTAAACTGTACCATAATTTAATACACATTTTTTTCTTCTTAATCCGGTCTTATATCTGGGTGCGTATTATAAGCGGTAACGTCGCATGCGATTATTTTCTA
This sequence comes from Hydroides elegans, assembly GCA_001703475.1. Classification (NCBI taxonomy): domain Eukaryota; kingdom Metazoa; phylum Annelida; class Polychaeta; order Sabellida; family Serpulidae; genus Hydroides; species Hydroides elegans. Next base: position 31,526 of record LQRL01129101.1, on the reverse strand, counting down.
TGGGCTTTTTCTTGCATTATATATCAATCTTATCAATCTTAACATAATGCGGCATATTTCACATACAAATCTCTACAATACCGATTTAAAGAAGTTTTTACTAGTCTATTTGAGGTGAGTTATATATCATTTGTTCAAAACTGAAGTTTAAGCGAAAAATAAAGCAAAACTATTTTCAAACTCGGGTGGGTATTAAATACGGATATATGAGTAATTTGTGATTTTGAGGGCAGAAGTGAGGTTGCATATTATATACGGGTGCGCATTATATACGGAAAATTACGGTAGTTGATAACAGTTGATTTCAGCTTGTCTTGTGCCATGTTTTTTTTTGATATAGCTAAAAGATAGCTGAAAATATTGCTGTGGTCAATTGTTTTATTCTACTAATTTGAAATGCTATAGTTTTTAAGCTCAGATGCAAACTTTGCACATGGTTTTCTAGCTGAACGTTTTGTACGAGTGGAGTTGGTTATAGTTGATTGTAGTTTGTAAGAGACCATAGGTATTAGTTTATTTTTTTAATTTCGTTAAGAGATGGAATGGCTCAAACAAAAAATAAATAAGGCGTAATTGGAAAGAAAGTTTTTCATTCGTTTTAAAAATTCAGTGATATTTATATCGATGATGTTCACATTGAAAGTATGATTCAGCTTTTATTCTAAGCGTAAGGTGTCACACGCATTAATTATATGTAATTGCCTTTATATGTCATGTACGAACCCTTGGGAAGATGACTAAAAATCAGGGAAAATTCAGGGAAAAATCAGGGAAAAATCAGGGAAAAATCAGGGAATTTACACATCACTTTTTGGTGGTCACCCTGAATATATTATATACTATATGCGATATATTTCATTTTAAAATACAAAAATGGGAGGGATTTTAGCCGGGAGGGCTTTTAGCCGGGAGGGTTTTTAGCCGGGAGGGTTTTTAGCCTACCTTGCAAAAAGGGAGGGCTTTTAGCCGGGAGGGCTTCTAACCGGGACGGCTTTTGACCGTTTACCGCATTTCATACATGTT
>LQRL01129101.1:15129-30360 GCA_001703475.1 Hydroides elegans | reverse complement strand
CGATTTGAGGTTTAATATCCTATACAAAAAAAAAAAAAAAATGGCAAAAAATGATTAAAACGAAAAAAAATATCTTAAACAACTATTCTATTCTCAGGACACATGGTGACCGTTAATACTCGAATGGAGGGGGAAGATAACTATATTGTGACTTTCGACATGTCGATCGATGGTGACAGCCAGGTGTTCCAGGTAATGCTAACAAATTATATTAAAGACGAATTTGAGAAAAGCCCGACAAATGATATCAGAGTTCGATATTAATACTGTGACACCGCTATCATCAGTGACGTCTACAATTGGCAAACCTCATTTTAACCCTTTTTTGTTGCATTTGGCGGAAATATGCACAATGAATTGGTCTTTAAATATATTTCTACTTAGTTAGACAGGGTAATTCTTAAATGATTATATAATTTATTATTTATAATCACTTCATACTCATTCAAGGTTCAATCTTGCATGGGCGCGGAACTGCGTCTGAGCTCAAAAGTGGCCCTTGAATATCGCGATGTCTATTTAATAGTGATCCAATATTCGAATAATATCACGAAAATCACGAAATCGGCCTTTCTCGATAATCTATTTTTGTTATCAGTTCACATTCGTTTCAGGTTCAATCCTGCATGGGCGCCGAACTGCGTCTCAGCTCCAAAGTGGCCCTTGAATATCGCGACGTCTACCTCATAGTGATCCAAGATTCGCACAATGTCACGAAAATCACGAAATCGGCCTTTCTCGACGAGCCGTTAGCTGAGACAACGAAGAGTGGCCTATTGAGTTGTGATGAAATGAGATATTTCTGGTTGTCGTGGGGCGATACGATTGCACTTGGTAAGAGAAGGATGATCGAATTCTTATCTTATTTTAAATTAATATATAATGTTGAGTTTTTTTTAGAGAAAGGCAGAAAATACTTATCGATTCTGAAGTTCAATTCGTGTTTACATTTTATGAAAAAGAGCGAAAAAATGTGCATGCCTCAAAATGAATTGCAAACGAATTTATAGGCCTAGGGTAAGGTCACACATTGCTATCTTAAAGTCCAGTTTCTGTTTGTTGTCATATTATACTTAAAATATGACGATAAAACTAAGTTTAACTTTCATACAATAGGCAAAGGCCACATTGTGGGTGCGGAAATCTTGGTCGAGGCAGAAGACGCAGACCCTGTATCAGTGCATGTACTCAAGCTGGGCAACAATCCCAATTTCCAGGACCCGGCCTCATGGATCATTAGCCAAACATTCGGTAATATGATCATCCTATGCTTAAAGTATCTGACATCAAACTTTTAGGTCTACCCCAAAGGGTTACAGGTCACATGTAATGCTTTAACTATCAATATTCATTTTACCTTGATAGATTCACGTTTTCCGGTGTACATATGATTTGATTTCGTGGTATACAAATTCTTTATTGTAATTTTCTTAAGGATGACTTATGATTGCAAAGCAAAATTGAAATTGCCAAGCTACTTGCCGAGCACGCGCACGGCACCTTACTCTTAGCAACCGAGTAATATGGCGTATGAGTTGCGGCTCAGCAATGCGGATAGCAATGCTTATCTGTGGGGTGAATGTCAATATATATGATAAAGGCACGTAGCCTATTCATTTTATTTATTTCTTTCTCATTCCACAGAGCCCATGTTCGTTGCGAAGCTACTCGCCGAGCATGCGCACGGCACCTTGCTCCTAGCAACCGAGCGACGCGTGCTTGAGTTCACCGTGGACACGTGCCACGATCAACACGTGGGTTTCTTCACGTCGAAGGACGCAAGTAATATGGCATATGAGTTGAGGCTCAGCTATGGGGAGAGTACGGCTAGCCTGCAGGATGAGACGGTTAGTTGGTGGATTTGTACAAGTATGTTGTGCAGCAATATCATATTCCCATGAAATAAGACCGTTTTAGAGGTGATGGTCGAAAGAGAAAAATATATTTACTTATCAAAATCCAAAATTATAATAATACTTCATGTTTTCAGGAAAATACCATAAAATATTTGCCCCGAGGGAGACCGTCCGCGAGAGACCGAAGGCGAAGCCCCAGGTCCCTCCGGGCGGTTTCCCGAGGGGCAAATATTTTACGGTATTTTCCTGAAAACATGAAGTAGGCCTATTATTTTTATTTCATGCTCATGAGTTTATATTCAAAATTTGAAATGATTAATAAGACCAAGCGCTCTGTTCAAAACCAAAAAAAAATATTTATTTTCTTTACTTAAAGCATCCAACGACATGCCACCCGGGAGGGTAACGTTAAGAATAAAAATTTCGCAATAGATGCGCTTACGCTTGAAAATTTGCATTGTGACGTAATTATTGCGTCATCGTAAAAATACGGCAAGTGGAAATCCCTGTGACGCGTCTTATGTATTCTTTATAAAAACAACGCCAAGCATGAAATAAATAAAATAGAAATAATGATAAAAAGGAATATAAATAAAATGAAACAATTAATTATTAAATTAAATAATACTATCAAAAGCTTTGAATAAAAAACAAAGGGTACAGCGAGGTGATCTCTACTCGACTTCCAATGGCGATACCTTACTTTTTTTTTGAAACTGATGATATTGTAACTACGCTTTGTTGACCTATAGGGTACCACGGTTGCTAGTGAGGTGATCCCGCGCCTGCTCGACTGCTACGGCAAGCGCCAGTTCTGGGTGAGCTACGAGCGAGGCAGTATCCGGGCGGGAAGAGGACGCTATGGCTACAACCTGATGTTACAGCACGAGGATAATGATAAGGTAAGAGAACGAGTGGGTTAGGGTGTAGGGGAGAGCGGGGCACGTTGTGCCATTTTTCACATTTTCTCCTCATACTCAGACTGCGACGTTAGTTGCCCAGCTTAATTATATAAATATTATAAGGTAACATTAACTCTAATACAGGGATAAATCTAGGATTTGGGGGTTGTGCGCCGATGGCGCACAGTCCACATTTTTGTGCGCCATTTTCGGGGGATGTGCGCCATATGTATAATATAATATACACGTACAAGTATATGCACCAACATTCATAGATTTCGCTAGTATGTGTAATTTGTTAGTATTCAATATTAGCGCATTTATTTTAAGACTGGCTGAGATGTTTACGCTGATGCGAGCGCCGAAGGCGCGCACGAAAAAAAAAAAACATTCTATTTAAAGCGAAGTGCACAATTACACACTTGACTTGAAAAGCAAAGTGTGTCTCGGAAAGAAAATAAGTTCATCAAAAGACGCAGATATTCCAAGAATGTGTCATTTTGCACTCAAGATACTGATAACACAGTGAACTGTATCAACAACTGTTATCTATGTTTTGATTTGATTTGTCCCTTCGGCTCCCTTTCACGATGTAACATCTTAATCATCATGTATATGGCTTATCAAAACGGGAGGTAATGGTAAGTTTTAGCCTCATATATCAGATTCACATAAGAAATCAAACGAATTATTGCGATTGTAGTTGTATAACGCATTTATTATAGAACATTATAATTTCCTTGAATACAAATGAATTATACAAGTTTTAGAAAATGGCGCACATGCGAAATTTGTGTGCGCCATTCTAGAAAACCGTGCGCCATCACGGCGCACAGTCAAAATTTTTGTGCGCCGTATATGAAAAGTGTGCGCCATGGCGCACATGGCGCACGCTAGAATTATCCCTGCTAATATTATGTACCAGAACAAAATGGCATTCCTTTATCAGGAGTACCCAGCGATTTATTCGGTGAAATATCTATTCTGCTGGGATTTCTTCTTTGCTGGCAGTTTCACAGAATATAATAAATATTGAAATTTCCTTTTTGTTTTATATCAAGAAATAAGGTCCATTAAATTCAATTATTACATGAAATTTACTCAGTTTCGAGCAAATTAGGGCTAAAACATTTGAATATACTAGTTTTGGTGAACTTTCAGATGAGCATGAAACATTGAAGGGTATCTATTTCTGCTGGCAGCGTTTTGCTGGCAACGATTTTCGGGCTTTCCTGGCTGGCAAGCAAAGAATAAAGTTTTCACTTAAAGGAATAATATTTTACTACTTTAAGCTGCAAATGAGTTCGTTTCATAACAAAATGAGTCATGTTAGACACACTTCTAAAAACCTTTCGTTGGGTACTCCTGCTTTATCAGTGTAACATTTGTCACGTCTCAAAAATTTGGAAAAAAAAATGGCACAACGTACCCCACCCATGGAGCACGTTGTGTCATAACAAAACAGAGGATGCGCCACTCGATTATTTTTTATTTATTGGCATTAATCATACACGAAAATAATATTTACTGAAGTTTTAAATAAAGTTTATAAATAATTTCACTTTATTTCCAGTCACCTCAACTCCTTTCTAACATCAATAAACTCTCACACCAAATCTGTGTGCAATTTTTGGAGTTTTTTAAATAATTATGTTTTATGAAAATTCAAATGCTGGATTCCATTCGTACATCAAATAGATTAATTTTGATTCAATTTAACAGTATTTTCATTTCAAATTCAAAAATATTTGAAAATAACTGTGGCACAACGTGCCCCATTCATGAATGGCACATCGTGCCCCGCTGTCACCCTGAACAACTAATCCGACCGCACCTCTTGTTGTATAAGAGTATGGTTGATTTAACTTTGTATGATGGCAAATTAGTCCTACGTGATAGCATTTATCCAACAAAATGGATCTTCTTAATATTTTCTTGGAAAACAGAAATTATAAAAAGCAAAACCCAAAACTAGCTTTTGGTATGCAAAAATTGAAAAATGCATGCTGACAAAATCTTTGGTCCCGATTGGAGCTTATTTTTTATTGGGGATGTACTAAATGAAAATGCCGTTCAATTGATAATAAACACCAAACACATTCATAAGTGGATTACGAGATAAGTGGGGTGGAACGACGTGCCCCACGGCACAACGTGCCCCGCTCTCCCCTAAGTAACGAAGCAAGGTAAAACATCTTTGTCATAATATACTAGGCAAAAGTCGCTTACTCTTTTGTTGAAAAATGAAGCCGATATTCTAAAGTGCCTGAGTGTCCTATTAAAACAGTTGCTGGCTTGTCCTGCTCATGATTTTGTTTTCGAGTTTGAAACAAAACAAATAAAATATTGACGAATGCCGATTAAACATTATATATAATTTACGTAAAAGGCTATTCATATGATTCATTCCACTTACAGAGTGTAGGAAAAGCCAGGATTCTGCGTATGTAACTTTTTGAGGGGACCTGAATGCTGCCTCGGTAGATTAGATTTGACTCGGAATTTTCTCGCTGATATCTGAATTTAATCTCGGTAGATTCGACTTTTACCACAGTTCTTTTCGAGGCTACCTCAATTCTGTCTCGGTAATCTTGAATTTCCCTCGTATTAACCCTTATGCTACATCCTGTGACAATTTTTATTCATCTTTAGGTCATAAATACGCTAAGTGTGATGTCGATGATGCATCATCAGTACACAGACTACACCACGTGGGAACTCTTCACGCAACCAGGTTTATTAAATTCTCAAAATAATATTTATAGTCTATCAATGATATATTTTTGAATTCATGCAACAAAGTTACATAACAAACAGAATACCTTTTTGAGCACATATGTATGCCAAAAAAGGAAGGCTTAAATATCTGATATTGGATATTAAAGTGGCCAAACCTTGTTAAAATCAGAGGTCGTGATTAAGCGGCCTGCCACTTTTAAAAGTTTTTTATTCGAACTTTTGACCCCCCAACATACCGTGTCGTACCAATTATTCTTGTAAGTTATCCTTTTTTCGCTTTGTTTACAGGTGATCGCATCGTGAGCACCACTTCCTCCTCCCTCGACTTCACGCAATTCTGGCTCTCTGTCCCCGAACACAACGGCCTCGTGTTCGGTGTCTCCTCGGGCTGTTCCACTGCGCATGTGCTCTTGAGTCCCGCTCTTGGGGTGACGGAGAGCGAGGATGCATTCACGTGTGTCTTCAAGGAGGATGTGGTCGAGATTGTGGATCATACGGGCGAGGTAAGGGTGTTGGCGTGTTTGGGTTTATGAATTTAGAGGTGGTTGCTTTAATACACATACCCGTTTAATATTGCAAAATAATCCATTTTGTATAATTAAGATCGGTTAAATAAAAGAGGTTATTTTTATGTTGAAGTTGAGAGCATCTGGCAGGCGCACAGGTCTGCTGTCCTGTGATAGTACCGTCTATCTGTGGTGCAGCTGGGACAACCTTATAGAGGCTGGCGACGGACCGGTAAAGGATGCAAAATAAACAGCATTAGCTGATTACTGAATGAAAAGATATGTTCGCATATAGAAATTGATTGTTAGAGTAAAGAGTTGCATAAGAATTGGAAACGAAAAATAAGAAATAAAAAAAAGGGTTTTAGATATAATTAATTATTGTTCGTAAGGCTATTTAATAGGAATTTGAAGAGTTTTGTAACAAATACGCCATTGCTGGAATCGTTTTATAGCTTCATGTATTTTAACAAAGATGCTATGTTGTAGGTTTTGGGAGAAAACCGCTACGTTATATACCGTCCTCCCGAAGTGAACCTTCGCGTGACTGCAGTGTCCATCTCAACGGATTCCCAAATAGGAACTTGGTATTTCGGAAGTCACAAAGGTACATGTATGACTAACTCAGAACTAAGAAGGAAAAAAGTAGCCTATAAAGACAGAGAATTTGTTTCAGTGCTTTGATAATTTCATTATTCTAAGCCGTTACTCTAAGCCGTTAATAAATCCAGGGGGTGATACATGCGATTTCCTTTAACCCTTATTTGATTTCTATGCGAACTAAATGCAGTTATACATGTAGTTTTATGTCAAAACTATCACAGGATGAAAATATTCACATGTACCTCCCTGCAGTGGTTGTATAAACCTACCCCGTATTTAAAATGTCCATAAAACATTATATTTTCCTTTTACCATGCCAACAGGCAATACGCTCACGATAGAAACGGAGCCTGACGACCAATACAGCAGCGCCTTCTTCGCTCCACGCACCGTGCACGAGTTTGTTGAATTCGGCATCATGGCGTGTCAGGATGTCAAGTTGGGCATGTTCCAGAATAACGTAGGTTTATTACTTTTTTTAAAATTGAATTTTAATTTTCTAGTGGTGAAACAGGATTGATTTAGAACCTATGTGATTAGAAGCAGGAACGATTAATGAACACAGAAAGAGGTTTTAATTATTATGCATTACTAACAATAATGGCTTTTTAATAGAAAAGAGTACCCTTAAATTAAATAAGACCGAAACCAATTAAAATATTATTTGCTACGTTTTCGTAAATGAAATACATAACAGATAATTAAATAATCTAGAATACAATATTTTGAATTGTTTTGTTGTTTTATTATCATAGCTTAATGCCCCTGAATCGGAAGTGAAATTTGGGGCGGCTGGGAATAAAGAAGTGCTGTACATTGAAGGAGAAAGTGTTTTAGAAACTGCACATACACCAGGTATTCATTGTTTTATTGAAAAAGGAAAGGAAAAATTACTATTATTTGAATTCATTATATTCCAACACGCCTCTGTATGGATTCAGAATTTATAATGTTATGAACAAAATTAATATGAAAGGTGTTTCTATAGTAAGTTATCTGATGCAATGAAATCTATTTTGAATACCTATCCCCACATATCAGGCATCCTGCAGTGCTCGACCTACCTTCCCTACCTGGCACGGGTCTTCCATTTTGCAACACCATTATAACCATAAAAAATATAGGCCTATATTCACACCCATATTTAAAAGTATACTGATATGTTCTCTCATTCTCTCCCAATAACAGGCATCCTGCAGTGCTCCACCTACCTGCCCTTCTGGGAGGTGATGCAGCACGGTGTGGACGTGGGCACCGGCCTTCCATTTGGCAACCCGATTATCGCTCATGTGAGTGACCACATGGAGGCGGTCAAGGTCGTGGCGGTCACCGGAAATGGAGCTGAGGCTAAGAGCGCCAAGTGGCAGTTTGCGACGAATAGGAGTATGTATTGGAAGGAATCTTGGTTGGATTTGGTTGATTAAAATGTGATGCACAATAAAAATATGACAACAATATTTCAAAAGTAGTTTGATGGAGTTATGTATATGAATAGAATTTAAGAAAACCGAATGATGTATATTATTGAAACGAATTCTTGAATAAACTATTGGAAGGAGAGGTTGCTTTAGTTTAGCCGAAAACCCTTTATACGTCAGTACAATGTACCGTTCGACTCAACATTCATGTTAAAGATATTGTGAAGATCACAATAGTACATGTAAAACCAAATTTAATTTTATTCATAAATATGTATTTATTTTACAATTGCAGTGAAGTGGGCCCGAGTCAAAACAACCGGCACCTACTCGTACACACGCGCAGATATGGGCGTCATCGGGCGCACGAGCCTCGTCTTCTCGGTGCAGGCACGCGCCAGTGCCCATATCTTCTTGGCTGAAGTGGCGCACAACCATGCGATCGGAGGGTATGAGATCACCATCGAGGAGAAGAATGAGAACCTCACATGTATACGGTGAGTTGGGAAACCTCTTGAAACTTTAATGATTAAAAAATCAACGATACGTTTTCATTGCTTTCTATACAGTGTAGTCAATTGTTGTTTCGCCATCAAGCCGCCTGATAAACAAACTCTTCTTGATTAGCTTTTCCATCCAGTTCCATATGTTTTACTATAAAATACCAATCAAACTGGAAATGGAAAGAAGTACAAAATAAATTTCGCATCTGGCAAACGATACCCTACCGTATTTTAAGCAAGCCAACATTATATAATCGAAATCAGTAAAATATGCTATAACTTCCCTATTACAGAGACGGCATCTTGGGCCCCATCCAGGCCTCCGTCCAAAACCTCGCGCTTCTCAACGCCAACCACATGCGAACCTTCTGGGTCTCATGGGACAGCGCCGTTGTGCGCCTAGGAACAGGAGGCAACGTCTATAGCAACGAGGTCTTGAATTGGACGGATCCAGAACCGAAAAGTATCCAGAGCGTTGCTATGGATACTGGGCATGAGGAGCAGGGCACCTGGGATTTCTTGGAGCTGGCGGGTAAGGCTTCATACATGTAGTGAAAATATTAAGATTTATGACGCTTATTTGCATGGACCATTGATAGTAGAGGGGGTGTATATTTTATCATGTTTAAGTGCTTGGATATCACTAAATTGTGTATAATTGTTCGATTTTAATGCTTTCTATATGCGCTTCTACTTCCGTCAGGAAACTTTTTTTCTTCTTCAAAATTCATAATATTGGTTAATAAAAAAACAGTGTTGATAGAACTTATTGATGATTCGTGTTAAAAAGGAGTATATACCGGTACTTATCTAACCATGGTCTACAACCGATTCATATATTCCCAGGTAACATGATAACACGCCACACCACCCCCACCAGCCTATTCAATCACTTGTGGGTCGACCCCACTGGCACGTCCATCCAGTTCTCAGTTCAGTCTTGCTTCGGAGCCCGTATCGCTCTATCGGCTATGCGCGGCCAGACTGACTCGGCAACCTTCATGGTGGTAATAGGGGGCGACACGAATACAGAGTGAGTAGTGACTAGGAAGTTGGTGGAGATGCCATCTGATTGGGAAGGGGTGAAAGGACGAGGAGGCGAAGAGTATGAAGAGGAGAATATACAATACAATATTATACAATGAACAATGTATGTTGAAGAATATTTACAATAGCGATTAATTATTGTCCGTTTAGAAGATATAACATCTGCAGGGCTGCATTACCCCTGCGGGATTGCGGGATCCCCGCAGTTTCAGAAAAAATCCCGCAGTTTTCAGAAAAGGTGCGATTTATCCCGCACTTTGATAAGAAATCCCGCACTAATTCGAATATAGTGCGGGATTTTTAGAAAAAAATCTCTATTAAAATCGAATGTTATTGGTTACTATACATGTTTATGATTTGTGTTTATGTTAATTAAGCTTTGAACAAACTGGTCAAATTCTGACTTTTTAGGTAGAAATATTGTCTTTGGTTTCACTTTATAATACCACTTTAATAAGAGCCAGGTCGACCAGCGTCCGAGAAAATCAGTGAAATTAAAAAAAAAATGATTTGAAATACTTATCATGGAAAATCGACCTATTTGGAAAAATCAGAGAAAATCCATGGAATTCGATTTTAGATGAAGGAAACAATCAGGGAGAGACGTTATTTTTATTAAATGCTTGAAAAAAAAATCGCTTGCGCCTTCGGTGCTCACATACTCTAGGGTCGTATAATTTTTTTTGGCTCGCGCCCTCGGCGCTCGGATAATAAACTAACCATTGTCATTGCCAAGTACCAGTTAAGGCCAGTACTAATTTTGTTCAGTAAAAACAAACAAGGAAATCGATAGACAGGGGACTGGTCACTCGGAAAAGAATGGAAAATTGATGTGTATATCCCAAAAATAGCGTGTTTTTGGTCAAACCGAAAATCCCGCACAAAAATTATAAAATCCCGCAGTTTTCTGAGTAAGGTGCGGGAATTCTCGCACTTTTTCGAATTTGCAGATACAGCCCTGCATCTGGCGGTAGAAAATACAATGCAACCGTTAGAACGTCGAACGGAATCCACCAGATAGATCTTGAATTATCCTTTTTATGCGTTCTTTCTGGTTATACATTTTTGTTTTTGCTCCATTCGCAGGACCAAGATCAAGGACTATGTGGCCAACATACAGCTTGCTAAGGTGGACACACCTGACATCCTGCATTGCTACGAGAAGCGCACTTTCTGGCTCAGTTGGGACAACAAAACGGTCGTCTTGGGCACCGGAGAAATGTCTGAGGGGGCTCATCAGTAAGTCTTAGCAAAATAAATGTTTTTATTTAACGTTATGAAAAATAAATATATTAGATTGAGTGTTGTTACAGTATTTGGACTCCAATGCATATTAGTTGCTAAATTAAGATTAGATTATTTTACATGTACATTGTACATTTGAACCTAAAGCCTGTTTTAATCGTGTCGATTTACATTCCTGTTAATATAATTTATAAGCCTTTTACAAAATCGCCACTGTAACTCATTCCACATACATGTATCTTTGATATATGATCAATAAGCCTTTCGAAGTATATCGTTGCCACACTAAATCACCATCTCCATTTTTGTTTCCAGAATCTTATCGACTGGGCATCTACCAGACATGCACTCGGTGGCTTCAGTCGGATTCGCCAGTTCCAACAGCTCTGGCGGGGCCGCCTGGAATATTCTGCAGGAACCTGGTAAGTACTGCTAGTGTAGCATGTTTCTGTTTATTATTTCATTTATTTATAGATACTGTGACATGGCTTTGAAAGAACTGTAAGCCAGCACCCTGTACCAGCATCCTATGTATGCAGGGTGTCAAGCGCTCCTACTTTCTCCTATATTCTCCTATATTTTGGAGGTCTCCTACTTTTCTCCTATATTTTAGGGTAATCTCCTATATTCTCCTATATTTTCGTCTTCACATGATTATTTGTTATAAAAATCGCTCAAAATAGGGTTTGTTTGATTATTAAAATGCATATAATGTTGATTTTTGTGGTCCTAAAATTCTTCTTTTATAGTTTTTCGTTCCATTTTGTTTTCAATTTTGTTCTATAATGAATATTTATTTATTATTATGGGTTCTCTTATAAAAAATCGCTCGCGCCTTCGGCGCTCACATATTTGCAAGTTACCTCAAAATACTGGCTCGCGTCTTCGACGCTATGATGTAAACTAATTATTGTTATGGTTAGCTATGAAGTACAAATTTAAATCTTTGATCAGGGAGAAAATCAGATGAAATCATGGAAAAATTAGGGAATCAGAAACTAACTGGTCACCCTGTACATGGTCGCATTCAGACTGCGCCCTCGAGGCGAATGATGCAGAGAAAATGACACGGGTACCCATTCAAAAAGAAGTGCTATCGCGAGGGCGCAATGATTTTCTCTCGAGTGCTGTTTTCTGGAATAGGTGCACCCTATTATCAAATTAAGATGTCATATATTCTCCTATATATCAGGTCAAATCTCCTATATTTCCCCTATATTTCAGGTCAAATCTCCTATATTTCTCCTATATTTCAGGTCTAAATCTCCTATATTCTCCTATATTTCAGGTCCAAATCTCCTATATTTTCGCCCATCTCCTATATTTTTTGGGTCATTAGTCGCTTGACACCCTGTGTATGTTGTTTTAGATGCTTGACAAAGTTTTTGGAATGGGTTAAGTTGAATGGTAGGGAGATGTGTTTTTTTCGGAACTTTATTCCAACTGTCTAAGTTAGTATATTTGGATTACCAATTAACAAAGAAAATGCCTTAAAGATGATCTAAATGAAAATGTAATGGTATATCAATATATCATATCTAACCATTGACACCAACAGACACCATCTTCGAAGCCCGCACGGACGGCACATACGGCTCCTACGACGAAATGTGGCTGAGCGTGCAGGGCAAGACGAGCGTGCAGTTCTCCGTGCAGCTCTGTAGCGATGCGCACGTGGCCCTAGCAACCATTCCCATGGAAACGGGGATGAGTACGACCGAGGTGGTCATTGGCGGGTGGGAGAATAAGAAGTCGGCAATACGAAAAACTGTCAATGTAAGTAATTTTGGTGCTAAAGCCTCGAACAAGTTGCATAGCTGTTTCATTCTGTTTCCATTTATCGTTAATAAATTACGTACATTGTTTATGATTCAGATTGACACTTGTGTTTGATTATTCTGTACAAAAAAATGATATTTTCTTTTATTATTTACTTTAAAAATATGATAAATTTTAATTTTTATGTATACGACATTTATAATTTCATACGCCTTTCAGGGAGACGAAGATGTATTTGTTGATACAGTGGATATTCTTTCGTGTTCCGAGTACAGACAGTTCTGGGTCAGCTGGGTTGATGGACATGTTAAGGTGATGCACTTAATGGTATTTCATTCTCCACAAAAAGGTTACTTTAAACTATTCAAATCTCAATAAATTGTTTAAATTGCGTGGTTTGATGTGGTTTGCAAATATGTTATTAAATAACAGTTGCTATCTTATCAATTTCACTTTCACAAACTACAAACTATGGTAAAGAATCTCGCTTAAACTTCTCTTTAAAAAAACGTTTAACGTGTAATTTTTTTTTTCATACTAAAGAATCCGCTTTTGTACTTGCATTTTTGTTGGTTTAATATAAGCCGGCTCAGGTTCGATGGTCAGCCAAGCTCAGATGTTATTTTTAATCAATATGATGATAAAAAAAAATCATATTAATTAGAAATTATTCATTTTTCTTGTTACAGGTTGGTTCAGGCTCGGTGGTTGGCGAGGGTCAGTTCATGGACTACGTGCAGGAGACAGTGCACGTCATTCACAGCGTCGGATTCTCAGGGGCTATGGGCCAGTTTTATAAACTCAAACAAATATTAATTCAAATCAATAAGAACTCAATTTTATTTTCATAGGTTGGCTCAGGCTCGGTGGTTGGCGAGGGTCAGTTCATGGACTACGTGCAAGAGACAGTACACGTCATTCACAGCGTCGGCTTCTCAGGGGCTATGGGCCATGAGGGCGTATGGCTGTTTGGAGAGGATGGTAAGAAAAAGAGGTTTATTTATATACACGTAATCCATTATCTTGGTTAAGATGACCTGAGTGTTTTTTGTTTAAGATTTAAGTAAGGTTACTACTGCAAAGATGAGAAGTTTCAGGTTTGATTTTAAAACAGTTTTAGATTACAGTGCCCCACGCTTAATTTGAACACGGATAATTTGAAGTTCGGTTAATTTGAACTAAAATTCCCGGTCCCGTTTTTTATTCTCTATATTTTATACCAAATTAACTTCGGATAATTTGAATTTTCAACTTCGGTTAATTTGAAGTCGATTTGAAGTAAAACGGTGTAAATCAAAATGGGTTGGGATCAGGCGCAATCACAAACATTAAGCAATAAAAACCCCTTTTCATATGTGTGAAAGGAGACTTTGTCTCTAATTTGTTTGTTCTGAGATTAATTCGCATCCCTGTAAAGGGGGTAAGGGTGCGACAAAAGCAAGTATGCTTATACAAACATCAAATGACTAAAGACCTTTGTGAGCTAAATACCATGTTTTTAAGTGTCAATATGTTCTGAATACAACTCACTTCAAACGAATGTCAGATGCTATGTAAAATTTGGAATACTTGGTTGCAATTACTGTATAGCTTAGAAATTCGACTGATTTAAAATTGATTGCTATTTTCACACTGACAAATCTCTAAGAAGGTGATCGCACTTTTTGGTCATGACAGGATGTCATAGGTTCCCGGTGTCGATCGCAATTTGGAAAATGGGGATTGAATATAGTAACGATTTCAGCCATTTTAATTGTACATAAATATATATTTTTATCATTTTATGCTTGGTTGGAAAATAAAGCCTTTATTATTTGCAATATATTACATGGCATTGCAACTATATGTGCTAGATTTGTTGGCAGGAGGGGCGGGGGCAAAAAGGGGGAGGGGGGTAAATGTCCAACTTCGGATAATTTGAAATTCGGATAATTTGAAGTTTTCCCCCGGTCCCAACGACTTCAAATTAACCGTGGTGCACTGTAATCTAAATAAATGAAATTAGTTTTATCAAATACATGGATCAGGAAATATTTGAACTGGACTGTATTCATACTTGAAAAGTATACGCTTTTGTTTCCGACAGTTATTCTATATAAAATATACTATGATAAAAGACTCCGTATTTAACGGACAAAAACGAAAAATAAAATGTATTATAACACCAGCTCGCTGTGTCTACCACATATAGAGGAAGTAGATAAAGGAAAACAAAAATCACAAGGAAGTATTTGTGAAACACGGAAAGGCCCCAGCCGCCCCCGATTCGAAATGGGGATTGACTATCTCGTATATGCCCATGTTTTGGAAATTTGGACATTTTAGCCAATTTTGACCAATTTCCAGTGGCTGAATCTGGCCGAAACAGACAAAAGGAACATCTACACACCAAGACCCTTCGTTTGAGTCTATAACCAAGTCTCTATGACCTTCTGTTCAAAATTATAGCCCGTACAAGCACAAAGTTAAAAAAAACGCTTTTTCGGCAAGTTTGGCCATTTTCGCCATAGGAAGGTGGCCAAATTTGGCCGAAAATATCTAAAGGCGCATTTACACGCCTAGACCTTTCATTTCAGCCTATAACCAAGTCTCTACGACCTTCTGTTCAAAAGTTGTAGCCCGTACAAGCACAT
>LQRL01129101.1:0-14692 GCA_001703475.1 Hydroides elegans | reverse complement strand
GGGGGGGGGGGGGGGGGGGGGGTAAATGTCCAACTTCGGATAATTTGAACTTCGGATAATTTGAAGTTTTGCCCCCGGTCCCGACGACTTCAAATTAACCGTGGTGCACTGTATTTCTTTACCTCCTCTGAAATAATTAAATATCTTTCGTAGATAAGTAAACATAATGTAATTATGTTTCATTTATTTTCAGAATCCTCAGAAACGCCACCAAGCTACGTTTCCGAAAGTAAGTAAAGTGCCATTTATACTCTTAGCCTGTTCACAGCATATATTTGTATTTCGTTTAAATTGCCGAGCTGAATTTGGTTGCGTCCTACAACATGTAGGCCTATATCCCTCTTTATAGCATAATGCTAGGTACAATAAGGTCTTGAAATCAACTATATAATGCAATACGAAGCGATGTTTTAACAATCAAAATTATATATATTTCTGGTGACGCAATTAAATGATTTCATATAATTTACGTTTTTGTTACCGCACAGCCGACAACGTCTACATCTTCCGCACGCCTTCCACCGACGAACGCAACTACTCATACTTCTGGCTCGTCTCGGAAATCGAGCACATCACCTTCGACGTCCAGGCATGCGCCGAAGCGTCGATCGTCCTCTCGAAAACACCCGAAGTCACCGACTCGAATGCCTATGAGATAATCATTGGTTATTATAATAATGCGAAGACTATTATTAGGACTGAGGTAGGGTCGGAATCGAGTGTGGCATCTGCGGATACAGTGGATGTTTTGTCGTGTGATGAGGCAAGGACGTTCTGGATTAGTACGCTCAATGGACATGTGCAGGTTCGGTTTAGTCGTAAAAATAAATTTATGAAATATAGAAATTGTGACCTTCGGGTTCCAATCAAGTGCTATTGAAGCAACTATTCGGTTTATCACCTACCAGTTTAAAGAGGGTCCACTGTTATTTAAAGAAAAGATAAAATCGTTAACTCGAACTCGAATTCTTGGTTGAAGTGATTTTAAGTCCCCCTATGTTTGTTCTTACACAAAAGATTGTATTAAGGTTGATTCTATTTTTTTTTTGTTTAACACGAAGTACATTTCGCTTTCAAAATCATAAAAAAATAATTACCCGCCAAAATATACAATTGGCATTTACAGGTCGGTCGGGGTAACGTGACCGGAAGTGATGTGATTGTTGAGTATATGCACGAGGATCCGTATACGATTGGAGCCAAGTCGTTTGGGACGCATATGGGATATGAAGGCGTGTGGCGGGTGCTGAAAGATGCTGGTAAGTACTTGTAAAAACTGGTCAATCGATACATTATAAATCTATCAATCAATCAATAAGCAAATAAATTAATTGATAGTGCCTGACTAAATAACGATTCTAGCGGGATATAAGATAATGAAATCATGGATATAAAGATCACAAAGAAATTTTCAAAACATGGAATTAAATAAAAAAATGTACCAATCGTTTAGTTTTTATAAAACCAAAAAAAAAAAAAAAAACAGTTAGGACCTACTCTAAAGTGTTGTTTTGTGTTTGCAATAAAGAAGTTAAAAGTACATGTATACTCAAAATACATGTATTTCATCAGGGCGCTCAGTATACGTCAACACGCCGGGAGTGTTCGGCTATGACAAGTTCTTCATGACCGAGCATCATCGTAGCCACGTCGTCTTCGGAGTGCAGACCTGTCACGATGCCCTGGTGGTCCTCAACGAATATTTCGGTAAGGGCGATTGCTGCCTTATATTTAATCATTGGTTCCTTGTTGAATGCATGAATATCGATAAAAGGTAAGATAAAAAAGGGCCAATTTGTGAATGAAACTAATTTAATTTCTTATCATTTGGAATATTTTGATAAGGCAAATTATTGTATATATGATATTTACAACAAAACGTAGAGCTAAGTTTTGCATTGACTTGAATTAGTTAAGCCACCTTCTATCTAAATAATTGGTGTTTATTTTTTTTAACTACATGTAGCTAGATAAAACATTTTCAAATCAAAACATCATAAACTGTGTTTAATTCGTTATTATATGAAACATCACGCATCAAACATCTATCCTCCACCCAGGTACCCTGGACAACAGCTACGAGATCGTGATTGGGGGTTGGAGCAACTCGCAGTCCGCCATTAGGACCCTGGTACAAGGTCCCGAAGTGGTTACTGTGAGCACGCCCGGGATTCTCAACTGTAATCAGGAGGTCGATTTCTGGGTAAGGGACCTAATCCGTGTTCTTTTAATCGCGGTATATAGCCTAGGCACGATGGCGTTTTCGATTTTGGTTAAATGATCCTTTATACACACATGTAGAAATATATTGCTGTAGGCTATTGATTGACATACAAGTATATATTGATATTTCGTTTTATCAAAGGATAAAGTTATAAAATGGTGTGAAATTAAAAGCGGTTGAGAATGTCGCAAGTGACAATTGAGAAGAAAACAAAATTCTGCACTTTATGCATGAACAGTATGAGACATGGCCAAAGGCAGCGTATATTAGCTACGTCAAATATTCATAAACTCTTCTCCGTTAATTTTCAACAGATTTCCTGGGCCGACAATCTGATCGAAGTGGGCTTCGGGCGAGTGGTAGGCGACCAGCTTTTCATGGCCTACTATGACGAAGGCGGTCACAGTGTGTCGTCTGTCGGTGTCTCGAGTTGGACTGACTCCCCCGGCAAATGGACGTTTACCAACTTTGATCGTATGTTATTTTCGGTTCACCAAGTGATTATTAAGATTTTGTTTGCATCCCATTAAAATTGGAGTCGGGAAGATCTCCATCAACTTAAATTTTTATATGTTTATTTTCTATTTCTTAAGACAGTATTTTGAAAACAGTTAAGATAATTAATGAAATCACTGTTTAAAACATGTTTATTTTCTAATGTATTTCCGCGTGCACTTTTTGCCTGCTGAAATGGTAGTAAAGTCTTTTAATTGATTAACTATTTATTTTGAATTCAACTAATACTTAAATAGCGCGAAAGTTAATTTTTTATGCTTAATTCATTTTTTTAATTTATATTAATAGACAACCAGATTTTGACGTACTCGAACGACACGGCAAAGATAAACGACATTCGCATCGACATGACGAGAGGAACCGAATTCGAATTTTGGGTGCGAGCTTGTAGCAATGCACTGCTCACAATCTTTAGCACGAGTGACAACAAGGCATTGCAGATCAGTCTAGGTACATATAGTAGGTTGATTGATTGGATTAACCTTAGTGAATTTATAGCTTCTAACAACCGTATGTAAAATATGGTTATGTTTAAAATATATTTGGTTTGACGAGGTTTTAGGTATATATTCTAATAGACAAAAAAGTGCTGTGCCCGTTTTTGTTGATTGATTTTATTCCCTAGATCCATTTGATAATATTGAAAAAAAATATGCAGGTGTGTAAATAATTTCATTTGCTGGTTTTGAAATGTAAATATGTCTTTCTTTGTTTCTTCTAGCTGATTCTAACGGCGAGGTCCGACTGGAATTCTTCGAAGAGAACGGCACTCCCATTAATGTCGAGATATTTGATGCGTCCAATCTTTTGCATTGTGATGTCTACCGCATGTTCTGGTAAATATATATTTTAATATTTTATATACATTACGGATCCGTTCAAATGGTTTAAGACGGCCCTGAAATAGTATTGGAGCTATTTAAATATTATAAGGAAATGGTTATAAAAAAAAAAGCTATAAGTTTTTTTTTCAAATCATAAGGCACATACAACATCATGCACATGTATGCTTTTAACCAGTATTTAGATAATTTGAATATCAGATAAAAGGAATGCTTACCATAGTTTATCAATCGAATAAATATATAAGTAAGTAAAATTATGTTCAAATAATGTGTTTATTTGTGTTTGCAAGTAGTTCCCATTACTTATCATTTGATCAATTCAATGTTTGAATCTCCTGAACAGGATAACCTGGGTATCCCAAGAAATCGTCCTCGGCACGGCGCAAGGAGAGATCGGTCGAGCGTTGGATCCAGTGGACCGCAAATATGAAACACTGACTCTTGGAACGGCTATCACTGGAAACTACGTGGAGTGGATGTATGACTACGAGTCATGTGAGTATTAACGTCATTGTACATAGATTTCTGGTTGTAAACATTACGACATTGGCGCTTGTATTTAATTCAATATTCTAATATTAAGTTGTACTTTTTGACAATCTTCAGAATGTTTAATAATACGTTGTTTTTGTGGTGCATGTATAGCTTTAGTTAAATAATCGATATTATAAATATATCGCATGTTCAATAAATGAAAATAAAAGTAAACAAATCAACTACAAAATATCGGTTTATCTGATTTTGAAATTAAATATCGAATCACCGATTATACATTTCATAAAAAGGTAGTTTATTAACATACATTTTCGTATTTTATAAACAATATAGCCCCGACCTCGACCTTCTACACCCACGGTGACCTTGAAGAGCCCGAATACTGGTTAACGGAAAACGGCGCCAAAGATCAGTACGTGCGCGTCAAGGCGTGTGCCGACGTCCGCTATGTTTTTATTCAATAATACATTATATGGTTTCACCCTTTTTTTACCAACAGCCCCGACCTCGACCTTCTACACCCACGGTGACCTTGAGGAGCCCGAGTACTGGTTGACCGAAAACGGCGCTGAGGAACAGTACGTGCGCGTCAAGGCCTGTGCCGACGTGCGCTTCTGGCTCACCAAGTACGTCAAGAATACGTCCATACGGAGGTACCAGATACGGCTGGGAGGCGAAGGGAATACAAGGTGTATCATCTATAGGGAGAACGAGGAGGTATGGCTCAGTTTTAATGCGACGTTGATTTTTATTAAAAAAATAAGTGTTTCTACATGTACGTATTTGTAGTGTATATGTGATATTTTGAACAAAAATATATGCCTATTATATATTAAATGAAGGTATTTGTTTTCAAAAGTATCTGCATCCCTTATAGTTGTGGTATTTTGAAAATTGACACTATATTCGTATGTTAAAACGCAATCTTAGCAAATCGGTCGTAAGCATATAATTCAAATATATGCTCTAAAGTTAACGATAACCCATTGTATTTGTGTTATTTTTCATTACAAAGGTCAAACGTGAAGAGCCCTGTCAGGCCCTATCCTGTGACGTATCCGACTACCTGCACATACGGTGGGGAGGCAACATCGTGGAAGTGCTGAAGGCGGGCAAGAGACTGATCACGTATAGGGATGACAATAAACTCCAAGTCAAGCATCTGGGACTGACCACCATCAGTGAGGAACCGGGTATATTCCGGTTCAGTCCAGTGCCAGGTTAGTATTAGTAGTATAATATGATATCAGAACTTTATACGGGTAAAGAGAAACTTTTTGTATTTAGGCAACATTTTTTGCACGAGGTATCGCGAAATGGCTTTTATTTGTTTATAACCTTAAAAAATAATCATTTACAAATTCCTGCATCTGGATAATCTATTTTATCATGGAACCAATTTCTTTGTATGGAGTAATGTTTTTGAGTAAGAACTTTTGTTTAACAGATTGATATCTAAAATACGAAATATAAAGCAATTTCATCATCACATTTTCCTATTCTTTTTTGTAATTCAGTCAACAGCTACTGGGTTTCCACCACTTCAACAAAGGACTACATGGACTTAAGCTTAATTCAAGTTATTTTGAGTAAGGCATTTAGCCATTTTGTTATAAAAATGGGATCTAAATTTAAATATCCTCTTTTATTATGCAGTCAACAGCTACTGGATCTCCACCCCTTCCACCAAGGACTACGAGTACTTCCGGTTATCCACCCATAAACACATACTACCATTCGAGGTCAAGGCCTGTGGTCACATGATTGTTGCCTTGTCCAATGGCACGGTCGTCACGCATGAGGTGCTACTGCAGTACAGCGACAAACTGATGATAAAGGACTTGATCGGAGAAGGCAGTGTAAGCAGGAACCAATTTATTTATTCTTAATAATATACAAGTTGATGAAAAGAGAACGCTACAAAGTTTGAATTTTCAATCAAACAATGCCAATTTTCATTCAAGTGCATTTTTGTATCAATTTTTTTTTCGCGTAAAAATGTTTATTTTTTATTCAAAATTGCGTTTTTTTTCATTTTGAAAACTAATGAGTAAAAGAACTTTTCAATGAGGGCAATATTAACATGTTTAATTTATGATTCATAGAGATATGCATTTTTCAAATAGTCAAAAACATTGAAATTTTTATTTTAGACCAACTACATACATGTATGTAAGCTTTTCTTGAGTAAAATACAATAATTTTAATCTTTTAGGTTGAACTTCCAACCACAGATCTGCTAGATTGCGATGCTTATAAGTAAGTTTATTTATATGAAATGTAACAAATTAACGACAAAATTGCATAAGATGAAACCACACCTAACATTTGATAAACTTGTTACCGATTTCAAAGATTTCTTTATTCTTGGTTTCCAGTCGTACAATTTCCAAAAACCGTAAAAAAAATCAAAGCTTTTTTGATAAAAAAAACAATATTTTTTTTATCAATATCCGTAGAGCTCTTTGGGTGAGCTGGAACAGCACACATTTGGCTGTAGGCAAAGAGAGCACACTGAATAATGAGTTGCTAGCCATGGAGGTCACTGGCCTTCAGGTCAAGTTCATCTCTTTGCTGAGTGAGGAGGGCTACACAGGAGAATGGATCGTGAGTCAACAGGCCAGTAAGTGACATTTTGTTTATATTTTCGTGATTATTATTGTATGAATTTGAGAAATATCATAGAAAACCACACCATAGAAATCGCTTAATACGATCATTGAAAGTTTTATTGTTACTATTTATCCCCACCCGATTCATATGAGCAATATTGTTGATACGATTCTGAAGACAAAGCGAAACCTGATTTATTTTTTATCAGTTCCTGATATTTTGCCTATAATACGGTATACCACGTTCCGTCTGGCAAATTTCTAAGGCAACCACTTAAAGCATATGAATAATACAAAAATATACCCGGTAGACCAACATTTCTTCTCATCTACTTTGCCCCACAGGCAAGTTATTCGAGGTGAAAGTCCCCCAAGCGTACGACTACTCCACGTTATGGACGTACGAATACGATCGCAGCTTCTTCCTGTTCGACGTCAAGGCATGCGCCGGAGCTCACATTGCGCTGAGCGAGAGCTTTCGGGACTATGAGGGCTTTACGTATGAGGTGCTCATAGGAGGGACTACGAATACCAAGTCGGAGATACGCAACACAACGTCAGGGTATGTGAGGCGAAAAGTCGATGAAATGTATGAATTGATAGAATTTGTAAAGTATTTTCGATTTTATTCACTCTCAGGTGTTTTAAACATTTACTAAGAAAATAGTCCGTAACATCCATGCATATTTTTTAATATACTTGAATCCAAATTCCGATTTTCGTTACGGACTTTGTAAGCGGGATCCATCGAAAATAACAATTCATTACAGATTAGGTAATGTGCGCACTACCATATATTCTTCCTCTGTCAACCGACGTATGTCATTTCTTTCTTACATTAATGTTATCATTTCGGGATGTGTTATAGAATAGTCTGTAATTTAAAAGTATAATTTTCTCTCTTAAGACATGTTGTGGCGTCTTCGGACAAAGCGGATTTATTGAATTGCGAAGAATTCCGTCGCTTCTGGATTTCATGGAACGTCGGTTATCTGCAAGTCGGCGAAGGAGGAGTGGTAAGTCTTGAATGTTTTTCATGCAGGATGTGTTCTACCTTTATATTGTGGCATAGTGATAACTTATATAATAAGATTCTAGTAAAAGGATATGTCTTGTATGTAAAGCCAACTCTATTTTATGATTGAAATATACTCAGATTCATGTTTATTTGAACACCCATATAGACTTCCGAATTATTGATGGGATTTTTAATACTTTTTTTTAAAGAAAATAGATTATGAAAATGCAGATTAAAAGCTCTATTAGTCTTTTTTTACCCAATGTGTTTCACAGACAATCTTTAACAGACAGGCTAGGTTTATAAGCTATAAATTGATCGTAGAATTGCTTCTCCTTAGCAATGTTTAACCTACCAAGTACCCTGATATTGATGCAGTATACAAATCATCCATTCATTTTACTCACTCTTTCCAGGTTGGCAAGAACGCTTTCATGCAATGGCAAGACCCTGCGCCGCATGCCATCCACAGCGTCAGTATTTCGCAAAGCACTTCGTACACAGGAACATGGCGTCTTCCTCATATTGAAGGTTTGTATGCGCGTTGTCGTTGATTAGGAGTAGATAACATTAATGTTTATGCGAATTCACAAAATGTTATTGCTATAATCAATTATTGTCAGTAAAGCAGCTCGTACATTGGAGTATGGCGTCTACCTCATATTGAAGGTTTGCCTAAGCGTCGTTGTTTTTGTTAATGGATAATCACAATAGTTTTGCTATTTTTTTTAAGGAAATGTAATTCATTAGTTCTTTTTTTGATTTCAAGAGGTAATAAGCACCACTCAATTTGATATAAGCATTTTATTGTTATATATCGACCGATAAGTCTTTGCCAATAGCCTACTCAGATGGCTAGATATTTGAACGAATTATATTTTCTTCAGCACTATTCTATGTATCATACAGTATATGTATAGTCTATGTAGTATATTAAACATAATCTTTGTAGAATATAGCATAAATAAGTCTTGAGAGGAGGTTTAAGATGTTTGACAATAATATTATCTTGGCATCTATCCGAGCAAATCTAGAATATACATGTTTGTGAAAATACACCAAACTCTATCACCAACAGATGAAGTCTACATGGTGCAGACCCACTTCGACATGCTTTATGAGCGCTTCACCCTGCACACCCCTAGGCGGTACTACTTCCAGTTCAAAGTGGCCGCCTGTAAGGATGCCTTTGTTGGCCTGTATTCACACGCATCCACGTCGTTTGTCTATGAAGTCGGGTTCGGGTATCAGGGAAATAAGATCGTGGTTTATGATGCGGCCGCCGGGGAGATTGCTAAGTCGCAGGTGTATGAGAATATCGTGAGGTACGTGGTGGAATTTAGATTTGATTAGGCTGAAAACTCGTTATATTGTCAACGGTCAATTTTAAAAACTTTTGTTTCAAGTCAATATTTAACATTTTTTTTTGTTGAAGTGCGACATGTTCATGTCTCCATTTCTCTTCATTGTAATATTATTTAATTATTTTTCAATATCTGTTGTAGTGTATAGCAGCTAAACTTTTATTCTTATCGACCTATTTCTTAATTTTGATTGCCATATAAGTACATTAGCCTTTTTAGTCGCCTTTTTTAGTTTCGTTAATTGCCATACATTTACTTTCGCTTTCTTTAGTTGCAACATCGAAAAGCAGTTTTGGGTCGCATGGGAATACGAAAAGATCAAGGTTGGACAAGACGTGTTCCCTTATAGCAAGATTATGGAGTACACGCCGGATAATTACCAAACGGTTACGGCCCTGTCCGTGGCGAGTGGAACGAGCGAAAGTGTGGCTTATTGGGAAATACCCAAAGATCAAGGTATAATCATATCTATTTTGAAATAAATATAAGTAGATCTATATGCTTTATATTTAAAGTAATTTCAATGGATGCAATGCATTTTAACCCTATATTGACTTAATCTTTTCTGTAATTCAAGAAATATACACTGTTTACCAAATTTCCAAATGTTTTTATTAATTTCTCATTTTCATCTGCAGCTTTTCATTGTCATGCTTACAGGTAGACATTAAACATTAAACATGATTTGAATGATATCCGTGTAGTTTGCACTCATATATCGCCAAAAACTCGATCACTTCTTAATGATACTTAAACCGTTGAACTTTTCCATTCACCAGGTGAACGACTCGACTATGTGACCGCAGCCGACGGGCAGTATGAAGAGATCGCGCTCACTGTGCTGGAAACGGAGGCGTTTGTGTTCGGCATTCATACATGTAGCACTGCCAAAGTGGCTTTTACTTAAACTGCTAAACTTTTCCATTCTCCAGGTGAACGACTCGACTATGTGACCGCAGCAGACGGACATTACGAAGAGATCGCGCTCACTGTGCTGGAGACGGAGGCCTTTGTGTTCGGCATCCATACATGTGGCACTGCCAAAGTGGCTCTTTCCGAAATCCTAGGCATATGATTTCACTTTATTTGAACTCGGCGCCTTTTAACTCTCATGTCTTCTGCATGCAGAGATTTGGAGGCCTTGTGTAACAGGGTGTCAGACATTGACAAATCTGGCTTTTGATTAAATATTTTAAGAAAAAGCTGCTATATAAACGCAGGTCTTTACCTTAACCGAAATTTGATGGTCGCGCTCGGGCGACTAACTCCAAAAAGTTTGTCGCCCGACCGAAAAGTTAGTCGCCCGGATATTTCATAGCCATTATATACGTAGGCATAATACTCAATTAAGATAAGGCCTATATTATTATCCAAATCTATACATGACCCCCTTCAAGGATGCATTTGACGCTAAATGGATGCGCCGCTTGAATACACTACTTATTACATAGCTGCGCCCGAAAAAAACGGTTGTGCTTAGGTAAAAGTCATATGTTGATAATGATATACCATAACCAAAAAACTTGGAATATCAAATCAATTAAATATCTAATTTTGAATGCGAGCGCCGAAAGCACGAGCGATATTTGCAGGAGATTTAATCAAAACTATGCTTTTCTTGAGAACAGATTACCATAGAATTGGCACATCGAGTGCACCTGTTCCTGAAATCTGGGGTCGAGTATAATCATTTCGCCTTCAAGGGCGAGGTCTTTTTTCCAAAATTGCGCCCATGGCAATTTCTTAATATCCTTGGCTAAATGGCACCGTTTAATGCATCCCTACGACTGTCTAACCGGAACTCCCAAGATAAAGGTTGAATTATTATTACATGAGGAGATGATGCGAGCCAAAGGCGCGAGCGAAATTTGAAGTTTTGCCGGAAGTTGACCTGTTTTTTTTTGCATTAAAAAAACTAAACCAAGGAAATATTTTCGAAACGAGCCTAAAAGTTAGTCGCGTGTCGGGCGACTAACTCTCAAAAGTTAGTCGCCCGACTTAAAAGTTAGTCGCATACGCGACCGTGCGACCGCCAAGGTAAAGCCCTGTAAACGTAGTTGTATTTTAAACCCATTAAGTTATTAGAATCATGCATTATCTTTTGTCCCTCTTTAAGGTCTGTGCACGAACGAAATTTCAGACTCACGCATGAAATATTTGGAACGAAACTTTCAAATTTGAAATAGCACGAAAGTTAAAATTTTAAAGTTATTCGATCTTAATGAAAATAACATGCCTATGTTTCTTATCAGAAATGTGTGCCAAATACGTAAAATCATGTTATTTTAGCCATAGATAACGGCATTAACTTATTTTTTATCTATTTCTCTGCTTGAAACTTACAGGTTTTTTGCCTCAATTTGAATCGCGCGTCAAGGGCAGTCCGAGTGTTCATATACATTGGTGAAATGATTTCGACCCCATTTGTGCGCGAAAATCATATCGCAAGTTTTGTATAAAAACATAGGAATTAATCCCTAGTGTTCATCTATAATCGCATGCATTTCAAGTGATTTTCAGTTGACGCGCTCAATGTTATCGAAAAATACGGTATATAAACAATCAATACATATACTGATAAAATAGAAATGGTATTTCTCTGTATAAAGGATACATTCAAACAAATTTAAGATTTCGTTTGACAAGTTTTGATCGACCAGATCCTATGCACACTCAATGTTTTTCCCGAAAATGGATGAACACTATTTCAAATGTTCGCGCGCGAAAAACACACGAAATTTCGTTCGTGCACAGACCTTTAGACAACTTTTGAAATAAGAAGGGCTTTGCCAAAATGGATTTTTTTTTTCACAACAAACCGGGCTTCCTGGAAACTCCATGAATCTGCCTGAAGCGACTAGCGTTTTAAAATACCATTTGCTCTCTAATGTGGCTAGATCCCTGACAGTTATATTATAATAAAATACAAAATAAAAATCAGATAGATTTGTTTTACTTGAATGATGGTTATCAGTCATATTTATCATAGATATATCTGCAAAAGAGTATATCTATGTACCTCCTTAACCCAATTAATAGTTTTGCTTTGACAGGTTTCACCGATAAGCTGACATACGAAATCTTCATAGAACAAACTAAGATCCAGATAAAGGATGACGGACAAATGGTGTCTGAAATCCCGTATTCATCAATGGACATGTGTCCCACTTATGCGTACGTATTTTATGTTTTGAATTATCAATCCTGATTTTTTTTGTCTTTACTCAGGCGCGGATCCAGAAAATATTGAACCCGGGGGCGCAACAGTATAAATTATCAGGCTGAACAGGGGGGCGTGAATTTATTTTTTGGTCTGACATATAAGGGCGACCGGGGGGCGTGCGCCGGGTGCGCCCCCCTCTAAATCCGCGCCTGATTTACCTTCATTAAAAACAAAAGAATCAAGGCCGATACCTTGCTTAAACATATATGTACATGTATAGTTTTCGAGAGATATGGGTTAAACCGGTTACATATTGGCAGTCATATTTTTTTTTATGTTTATTTTTTTTAATAGGACATATAAAAACCATATTCTATTTGTTATAAACGTGTATAATATGCTGTTTTTGAGAAGATTGTGTATTTTACATGACTCTGAGGTGAATGGTTAAAAATAGTTTCTGTTCTTATTCCATACAGCTACTTTTGGATCCGGTGGGCCAACTACCTGATCGAAGTGGGCCAGGGCGTGCTTCCGGGCCACTCGCGCCTCCTCTGGTGGCAAGACAACGACGCCAGCCATCGCCATGACATCAGTGCTGTGGCCATAGCAACGGGGCAGCATCAGGGCGAATGGGTGCTCGGAAAAGTCGATGGTATGTGGGCTGGGTAAAAGGGGGTAGGTGATGATAGTGGGAAATAAAACTGTGTGTGTATGACTAGTAATTTCTGGATCCGTTGGTCGAACCACCTGATCGAAGTAGGCCAGGGCGTGCTTCCGGGCCATAGCAATGTGGCAGCATCAGGGCGAGTGGGTGCTTGGAAAAGTGTATGGTATGTCGGTGGTATAATATCATGTTGAGTTTTTGGAACTGTGCACATGTAGTTACAAGTAGATATAAAGTTGTGCTATAACTAATCGCGGATATGTATGATGATTGTACTCTGTAGGAAAATAAAGGCAGCTCTATGATGAAAACAAGTATTCTGTAGTTTCATTCAATGTTTCGGTCTCATATCGTAAATGTAAATGTAAATGTAAAAAAAGTCGTTAATTTTCTCTCAGGTAATGTAGCGGCTCTCAACACAAAAGGCGTCAACCTCAACCACGTGTTTCACTGGGCTGCACCTCTGCGTACTCAAAACAGCTGGACGTTCAACGTTAAGGCCTGCTCTCAGGTAAAATTTGACATTTTAGACGTCTCATTTCGCTATTTATATACTCTATATTACTAGTTTGAGTGGCAGTAGCCGTAGCTTTTGGTTTAAGTTATTTAAGTTTCATGTATTTTTCATTGTGTTGTGCGATGTATTGGTTTAATTTCAATTGTGGTTGCCCAAATAAATATGAATTTGACGTTTCCATAACTTAAGTTTAACTATATTTCGGATTAGATTATTAAATGAAAAGTTTATTGTTATTCAGAAGTTCATAAACTGCACATTTGCATTAAAAAAATATCAAGTATTATAAGTTCTTGTGTTTCACATTTTATATCGTCTTCCCTATTTTACAAAAATGTGCACATTTATCTGGCGACGGACCCAGTCAACTGGAATTCCAACATGTCCATTATAATACATGTACATGTATTTGCCAATTGTGATTTACTCTATTACATTCTATTTGCAACTACTTTCCCAATTCTATATACAGGTGCACATTTGCCTGGCAACGGACCCGGTCAACTGGGAGTTCAACTCGTACGAAGTGGTGTTCGGTGCCGATGAGACGGACAGTACCGTTCGCATCAAGAAGCGCAAGGATAACGGAGAAGATTGGTCGGTTAGTGGTTATGCTGAATATAAATTGGAGAATACGAACTAATTTAGTCTTTTCCTATCATTTCCTTAACCCTAAACTTTCATTCGTTAACGGAGAAGATTGGTCGGTGAGTTTAAGGAGGTTGACCAACAGTGACATTTCGGAATATCGCGGATTCACCCATTTCATCCTCAAGAGCTTGTCATGGGCTTTATCCCGAACTTATATTGGTCGATTAGTTTACGACATTGACTAGAAGCGACACTTTGGAATATTGGAATATGATCATTAATTTACCAATTCATTCCTCCAGAGCTTGTCACGAGCTTTATTCCGACCTTGCATTGGTCGGTGAGTTTGAAACGTTGGCTAGAAGCGACATTTTTGAATATCGCGAATTCATCTAGTCCCTCCTCCTGAGCTTGGCACAAGTTTATCCCGACCTTGTATAGGTTGGTTCATTTTAATGCAAGGTCCCAGTTGTTATCCCCCGTGAAAACGAGGGGATATAGGGTTGAGCTTGTCCGTCTGTCTGTCCGTCTGTCCGTCTGTCTGTCCGTCTGTCTGTCCCGCTTGATATAGGGTACTTTGTGCACGCGAGTTGGGTGTGAAGGAGTTGAGCTAGAGGTTTCAAATTTTATACACGTATAAACCAAGGTCTGAAGTCGTGCCTCGTCAAGGTTTTATCTCG
>LQRL01129082.1:10499-22939 GCA_001703475.1 Hydroides elegans | reverse complement strand
AAAAGCCCCCCCCCCCCCCCCGGCTAAAAGCCCTCCCATTTTTGCAAGGTAGGCTCAAAGCCCTCCCGGCTAAAAGCCCTCGCATTTTTGTAAGGTAAACATGAAATGTATTATATTATTTTTCATTATTTTTTGCATATTTTCGATAACTCAAAACGTGTTAATCATGCAATAACATGCATGGTCACTGATCACATCGGTGCGCTAATCCTCTGATCCCTAATCCCCATGATATTATAACATATCATTAGCATAATCCATGGATCCCACTCTATGCTATTCACACAACAAGTATATCAATATATTATATACTATATGCGATATATTTCATTTTTACCTTACAAAAATGGGAGGGCTTATAGCCGGGAGGGCTTATAGCCGGGAGGGCTTTTAGCCTACCTTGTTTAAATGGGAGGGCTTTTAGCCGGGAGGGCTTTTGACCGGGAGGGCTTTTGACCGTGTACCAAGATAAATATATAATGGACGAACGTTGGTCCGAAAATCAAACGGCTAAAATAGAGTCGGACCGAAGCAACGAAATAGAAGTCTACTATACCCTGGCACGGGTATATTTAAATTGTTATAAAATTTTTCTCAATTATTTCATCTTTTTCAAAATTTATCAATATGAAACAACTAAGAACTTGTTATTTGTTGCAAAAATCTAAAATCCAGAGAGATTTGTCTAAATTGGTGTATATTTGGGAGCAGTTGGTAAAACTTAAAAAAAATGGCGATTCAGAAATTGTTGAAATCTTTGTATATTACAAAGTAGGTGACCCCCCTAGGTTCGCTGTCAACAACTCAGAGAGACATGCAAGTTTTGTTTGACACTTAAAGGGATGCGTGCAAAATTTTATTAATCACACTAAATATTCTTTTTCGAAAAAGCGTTGCAGCGCCCATCTAAAATGAAAACTCTTCAAAAGGAATGGAGTAGACTTCTAATATGAATAATAAACACTCATAATCAAAATTTGACAAATGTTTTTTTTTTACCCTGGTCCTTAAAAATGTCGATTGCTATTATAACCTTGTTTTGCATCAATCTTCACTAATAGATTTTAAGGCTATACAGACAATAAGAATGCCCCTTTAAAATCATATTAAATTTAGGTGCTCAGGTTCCTTTAGAGAAATGGGAAGCTTTTTCTGAGATATTCTTCCATAAGGGTCTGGCCACACGGAAAGATTGCTCAGGCGTGTTTTAACATAAAACCCGTCAGTTTCATTGCAATCCTGATGGAAACTCAAAATCCCGTCAAGCAATGAGCGTTTCTCTGCGTTTTTGATTTACCCATTAATGACAATTCACACTTTATTAGGATAAAACAAGCTCGACGAAGCTTTCCGTGTGGCCAGGCCCCTAACATTATTATTTTCCTTTAAAAAATGTAAAATCCATGATATGGATAGAAGAACATAGGAATGGCCCCATCCGCCCGAATGAACTGCTTAACCGTAGAAAATATAGAATTGTATTGAACATTTTCAAACCTTATATATTTGTTTATAGCCTAGACCAAGTTTCAAATCAATATGTTTGATTGGAATTATTTGTTTGGCATTTGTTTTTCTATTAAGCGCACCGACTTTGTTATGTCTCTTCACTCTTACCCTCAAGTCCAGAGGCACTTCCGGTTGAAATTTAGAGCTTGTACCCTTTGGCAGTAATTGAACTACATCGAAAAAAATATATGTTTCGCAACTTTTTAATCTCCATATATCTATTATAAAATTATTCTAATTTGTTCAATGATTTCTTTTTAAAATGCAATTTTATCGTGTTTTTTTAGCCGTGCCACAGTATAGAGTTTGTACTGCATGTAGGTACACATGTATTACAATTCTAGTTTACTAAATCATAGAGTATACCGGTAATTTCTTTTTTATATAGAAATCTAGGTGTACATGACATTGTATGTCGACAATTCCATCAATGCTTAAATCTAAAAGCATAGATGGCCTATGTTAAATATCTTAACATATTAAGAAATCTTTAGTCTATATAAATGTAGGTGTCATGCTCTTGATTTTACTTCCTAAATGTATGCTGCCAAAGTTGCTATGCTTGGTTATAGATTAAAACCATCGAAGCAAGGAGTTGTAGTCTATTTAATCTAATCGACAAGGAAACGTCGATTCGACGTAGTTTCGATCCATATGAAAATTTGTCGGTTGTCATTTACGTCGCGACATTGTTATAATGTTGCGGTTACGATCGATTACGCTTCGACACTACAAGGTCGAAGATTCATATGAATAATTTGAAACAAAATGATAACGGATGATATATTGATATTGTGACATGGCAAAATATACTGTGATTATAGATAATTTTGTTATAGGGACAGAAAGCTGAGAACAATGTCATTAATAAACGGATGCCCTCACAGGATGTCCCCATCCATTTAATTTTAAACGGAAATAATTGAATTTCATGTCTTGATTTTAAAGTTTTTATTGCATATATATGCACTCTTGCTTTTAGATTTGTTCAATTTGAAGCACTTTCGATTCAACAAAAAGTATGCCTATTACTTGCATTTTCATTTTGGATTTGTAGTTTTCACTAACATAAAATTATCGATTTCAAATATGGTTCACATCAGCATTGGGCTCTCCGGAAACGATCGCAAAGATATTAATAATTCCGCTGGCCGGTGAAAAGTCATTGCGCTTGCCGCAAATTAAAACGCAGACGCGAAAACTCCGCTGACATCACCATAATGGTGCGTTCAGCGGCTCTTTAAATTGCGGAGTTTAAATTGGTATAAAACATAGTAATCTCTGCAGTATTAAGTCCGCTTGGATTACTATATTTTATACCAATTTCAATTTCGCAGACGCAAGGAGCCGCTGAACGCACCATAACACGTTTGTCTTTCCAGAAGCTTGCGAATTCTATTTGCAACAAAACGAGGTCTGATTACTTCCCAATGCTCTGTTTACCTTTTAAAACTGTATATCATATATTTCTTTCACAACAACAGAAGTGGTGCTGACGCCGATGCCGTCGAGCAAGCCGGGTGGTCACGTGATTCGAGTGGAGAGATTAGTGCTGAGTCAGCTGAATAAGGCCAATGTGAAACACATCGCCGGAGGGCCGTACAAGGGCATCATCATCAACAAGGCATCGCCACAGGGTAGGTCACTTTATAGGCATTATCTGTATACATGTACATGTATCTTAAACAGGGATTAGTTCTTTATAAATTAAATAATTTTATTAAATAATTTGAAAAGTGTAAAGAATATGTGTAGAATGTTGGAAATTGTAGCAAAATATGTGAAGACACATTACTCCGATGACGATAAAATACAGGTGAAGAAACCATTATATTTACATTTTAGCATATGAACTAATGCAAATGTGAAAAGTATTGAAATCAGTTTGAAAATGTTATTATTATTCAAATACAACCCACTTTAACCACTTTGGTCGTATCTCATTAAACGAATAAGTGTCAAAAGTAACAATCATCATGATTGATGTTCTAGCAATTTTATGAGTATATTCAAACTTAATTTTTTTCAAGAATCTTATGTGCAAACGAGGCCCTTCAGTTTCTTATGCCTATTCGCATTCCATTATTTCTTTATTCAGATACTCAAAGCCGTTATTGAAATTCTTTCACACTCGAAGGTGCAAAAATAAGAACTCTAGAAATTTTATGAAGAATCATTCATAACATGCATACATCAAATAATTGATAGTCTATAGATGTGTAAAGTGAAACAAATGGGTGTGATTATTTGTTCAAAATTGCTGCTACAGTTGCATTAACATGAAAAGGCCACACTCATCTACACATATACGTGTATATGTCTAATTTTATGCCGCGTTCACGCAAAGAAAGGCAAAAATAGCACGAATGTTATGTGTTGAACATTATAGCGCATAATTGAAACATAGCGCTAAACTCAAATTATGCGCCATAAACTTCAAGTGACATTGGTTTACATAACCTTACAAGTCCGCTTTGTGCTTGTTTGCCTTATTTGCGTGAACGCGGCTTAATTCCTTCAATCCACAGACGTTCCTAGTCAAGGTGGCGCTGACTCAACCCGAACCTTCCTTGCCTCCGTCGCTGACCAGAGCAAAGAAGGAAGCGACAATGCGGACGACATGAAGCGAGAGAAACGGACGCTGCAATTCTGGTTCGAGGACATGGCCAGGATGAACGCGTCTGTTATTCAGGCGCTCACTGATACTTACATGAAGGAGCTGCTGGATCCTGACCAATTCCCAAAAGGTAGCGATATATATTACATTGGCAAATATTCGAAGGCATTGAGGACATTGATTACAACACAGATTTGACATAGCCTACGTTCATCAGAAAACATTAAGGCCTTTGTTTTGTAGGTGCATTCAATAATTTTTTTTGTATGCATGCTAAAGAATATTGATAAATCTAATATAATTCATATATTTTCGTTTACAGATTACATCTCATTCGTCAAACGAGTGTTGACCTTAGTGCGACAGTACAGTGCCGTCCTCAAACTCGAACTCTCCATTCTGCCCTGGAGCAAAGAAGATGAGGAAGAAGAAAAGGCTGCTCAACTCCGTGAGGAAGAGGAAACTAAAGCCGCGTTGCTACGCGAGGAAGAAGAAAGGGCTGCGTTGCTAAGGGAATCCACAAAGACCACCCGCATTACCACGACAACGACGAGAGTTGTTGCAGGACAGGAGGATTATAGGAGACTGGCTGATGGCACATTGGTGGACTCACGTGGAAATATTGTGCATGAAGGTGTGATGTGTTTTTGGTATTCGTAGGATGATCTGAACTTGGACTGATTTTGCATGCAGGGGTCTCGTTTATATTTAGATCATGATCGGAACCTTGGACTAATTTGTCACGGAACAACGATATTTGATGCCTTTAATAAAATCATCATGTTGCCAATGTTTATCTACAGTTGTTACCATTTTTTATCAACAGCTTATTATTTCCAAAGCCACAATTAAATATAAAAAAGTAGTAAGATAGATAAGCATTCAAGGTTTGATTCAATTAATATGTGAGGTGCATCTCCTATTATTCATTAAGGATTAATTTACGTTTTTTAAAGACCCGGGCTCGATGGGCATAAATGGTGGCCAGCAACTGGAAATGAGCAGCGTAACCAACGGCACCTCGGTTGACGGGGAACACACTATGACATCACGTGTTACTCGAACCGTGACGACCACAGTCACATCGGGCTCATCACAGGAAGACTATAGGATGTTGGCTGATGGCACGTGGGTAGACTCGCATGGACAGGTCGTAGGTAAGAAATGACGATTCGTTTATATCAATTAGAATAAAAGTGGCAAAAAGAAAAACTAATAAGACTAAATTAATTTTCTTCGCTGGCTGGGTAGAAACACGACCGTTGACTTTTATCGTATATTATACTTTTATCATATAGATCCAGATTCAATCCGTCTGAATGGCGGACCGGTTCTGACGAAAGAAGGAAAAGTGATGATTCGTTCGTCACAGGAAGACTACAGGATGTTGGCAGATGGTACTTGGGTAGATTCGCATGGACAGGTCGTAGGTACGAAACTCGATTCAAATCATTCGTTTATATCATTACGAATATAATTGGCAGAAAGAATGTCTATTAAGACTATGCCCGCGTTCATTCAAACATAAAAGCCCGAAAATAAAAGCTCGTAAATCGAAAGCTCGAAAGCCACATTCGCATAAATACCTAACAATTTATCCCTTCTGTTCACGCAAAAGCGGGCTTGTTGGCATTATTTTCTAGCTTTTTTGCGCAAACGCGTCTTATATGATCTTTGTTCGCCGGATCTGTTGAAAAAACGAACGTAAACATAACCAAATTTTGGACTATGCTTATGTCATATAGATCCCGATTCTATCCGCATGAATGGCGGACCGGTCCTGACGAAAGAAGGAAAAGTGATGATTGTGTCGTCACAGGAAGACTACCGCATGCTGGCCGATGGTACTTGGGTAGACTCACATGGGCAGGTCGTCGGTAAGCAGAGGGATTCAGAATTATTATGCGTTAATATCTCAAACAAAATAGTGTTTTAGGGCCTGGCCACATTGGAAGCTTTTACTTGCTTTTTTTCCTAACAAAGCTGTCTTCCAATGTATTCCTTATGGGAAACCAAAAACAACGAGCTGTAAGTAGCTTTAACTTGTTTTAATTTTGGTTTCCCATAAGGAATACATTATGCATCAACCAACCACAAACATAAAGTTAAACATGATCGTATAGCCATAACTTTGTGTCAAACTAATTTATACACAATAAAACTAAACAAACGCCATGGCATTTTCTTCATAGATCCTGACACCATCCGCATGAATGGCGGGGCCTCGTTGTTGCGGCCGGGGAACAACAGCTTGTTGGAAAGAAGCGATACCTCCCAGGCTGACTGCCTCACTCAGGAGAGCTTCGATCGCGGTGGTGATGTGTCATTGGATGGGTCACCGGGACCACCCACTGGTAAATGCATACGTCCTTGATAATTACATTAATTAGTCTGATTGCCGCATATGACGTTGTTGCGTTTATCAATCGTGACATACGTATAGGCCTATGTATATGCCGTCTAAAGATATGTTCATGATTCGCATCAGATGCTTCATGTTCGGTGTTTGTTGTAAATGGTGTATGAAACTACTTTTGAGCCATAGCGTTGTAAACGTATCATATAGATGTATACGTTTGTGTGTGCTTTTATCTCTACAGCATAAGGAATAGATTTATATGACGAATGGTGATATTACACATCACATGACCCATTGGATGTCTAATTCCAGATTCATCAACAGCCAAGCGCGGTGTGGTTCGTCGCCAGCCAACCATCACCCTCAAGGGCTGGGACATGGTGTGGGCGACCAAGAAGCAGCGGTTGCTGAACATCTTGGAGGATGCCTACCCAAATGTGCTCAATGTCAATGACCTCGTAAAGTACGTGGTGGTTAAATAAGTTTTATTTACAGCTCTGTTTAGCTCAGATGGAGGTTTTAAAACACATGAATTACTTTAAAAAATAAATCAAATTGAATATCACAAACAGCATCAATATGTTACATAAACAAAAATATTCAGCTTGTAGCGATGGTTTCCAACGGCATAAGGATCACACTAATCACATTTATTTAGATAATTGTCTTGTGTTGGCTTGTGTCAATTGGCTTGTGTCAAGGAGTCATGTGACAAGTTGCTGAATAGAATCATTCAATTTGTACAGGGCCAGCGGCCAGAAAGCCGAAGACGTTGAATACCTGATGGGCGATCTACAGATGAAGGGCATGATCAAGGAAATTGGCTCCAAGCGCTGGATTCGTATGCCGCAGGAAAGAAAGCTGACCATCAAACGACAGCGGAATTCGCGGTCGTCGAGGACATCCATGGAGCTCAGCATGGACGAAGGCGACAAACGTAGACATGGTATAACACTTTCTAGCGACTTTTTGTATTTAAAAAAAAACCTTTAACCTTTCTTATATTTTAATTTTACAAAAACGTAAATTACCATAAGAACACACTCAACATGAATGTTCAGTAATTAGTATCAGACCTGCCCAGGTTATTATACAATGTATATATAACAGTTGTCAAAAGCTAAGCTATATCATCTATGGAGTAGTGAAATATAACACATCATTCTACTTCATGAACACCATTCGTGAGCCGCTTACTACATAGTACCAATCTTATAAAAACCTGTTGCAGAGTTCAAAGTGGTCACACACATCCCGCGCCTGGAAGAAAAGGAGCAGCCGACAGTTGCCGTCATCACGCTGCTCTACTGCGAGAAACTGGCCGTCGACGCCATGATGGATTTCAAAACAACCTACATCCGAGTCAAAAAGACTGAGGGTGAGTAAAAATGAGACTATGTTTCTTTTACCGATAAACCTTTGCAATATGCATAGTCTTGGCAACGTTGGATTTCGTCCCGACGTTCCAGCGTTTTAGATAGCATTGATACTACCTACAATAGATACACTGTAAGTTGAATTATTTAGATATTTGCGATTTTTTTTATATAATCATAAATGTGGTTTATAATGGTGTAATTTCGATTTTTGCAGGTGAAGGTTTGGTCTACACAGTGGGTATGATTGGCGGACACCGCGTTGTGGCCACGAAGTTGCCTCGCATCGGCCATGGTCAGGGCGCCACAGTATCAGCCGGAAATAGTATCACGCGGCTTTTGGGTAGGAATCTTCGAGCCTGACAAATGGCTTACTATTTTGATTTTCGATTGGTGTTGCAAATAAGTATTTCATAGAGAAATCTTTCTTTAAGACATAACTTCTCATATTTGATATTTAATCATTGCATATAAGTATTACTGAGCCATTTTTCTGTTGATTGATAGGTACCTTTGGTCGTATTGAACACGTGATCCTTGTCGGTGTTGGAGGGGGTGTGGCGAATCTGAAGAACGAAAGCCGTCACGTGAAACTGGGCGATATTGTGGTATCTACAAGTGCCAACGACCAACCCGCCTACGTGAGTTTGAAAGACATTGACGAGGGTGACGGACCAGTCACGAAAACATGGAAGCCCCAGGAACATCAAGTGTCTGACATCATTGCAAAATTACATGACGATTATACGAAGAATACGTTTTTCGGTGGCGACTGGGAGAAATACATAATGGACGCAGAGGGAGAATTACAAGGCGGTGATTTGCGATTCAATCGACCACCCGCCGATACTGACAAACTATACAAAATGCAAGGCGAAACGGAAATCGAACTCGATCACCCATTATCGCCCGTTGGCTCAGCACGCAACCAGTTCCCAAACCGACCCGTCATCCACCTGGGTCCCATCGGTTCAGGCAAACAGCTTTCACGTGAGGACAACCTACGCCAGGAGTTCGCCGATACCTACAACGTGCTATGCATTGATTCCGGCTTCCATGCCGTTATGGACTCGATCGAAGGCAATCGCAAGGATAGTTTTGCCATTGTGCGTGGGGTGTCTGATTATCAAGATGGAACCCAGCGAAGGGAGTGGCAAGCTTATGCGTCGCTGGTTGCTGCGGCATTTATGAAGACCATTCTCATGGATATCCCGTGGGAGGAGGATTCTGATTCCGATTGAGCTGAATTATTGGATAATTCAGCTTTTTAAAATGTGTTAAATCTTATTATTCACTGTTTACTACTGTTTGATTGTGATAAGTGAATAAAGAAATGATGCTGCTTTGTAGCTTTGGAATAGAAATACAGTAATGCTTTAGTTATTACTTTCGCTAAATGTATCTGGATCGAAAGATTAGCAAATCCAAGTGCTTCTCATATATTGGGTGATACACAGCTTTTTTCATATTGAATTTTGCTATTGTTCATAAGAAAAAATAATATGGTTATCATAATTGGTTGATATATAACTTTATTGATATTTAATTTTGTTATTGTTATAAGAATGACTCGTTAAAAATATATAGTTATAATATCTATTTTATATATTACATATATTTGTTACGTCTTTCTTGTTTTAGAATACCGAAGTATTACCTGTTAAAACAAGATCGCTTGACTTTGTATTTGCAGAATTTTAGTATTTAACAACTAGTTTAGTTATACGGTCTGATCTAACTGAAAATGTATTTTTCATAACTATATAAGTTATGTTTTCAATGATTTTAGTTGAAATGAGGTTTGTGAAATCCAGCATGCTTATATCAATCTTTTTAAACTTAGTTGCAATTTTCCACCACAATATTAGCTATTGTCTCCGATTTTTCGTTATTTGAATTTGCTTACAAACATTAAAGTGTGCAAAAAAATCCGTCTCTTCAGACTGCCATACGCAAGGTAATTGAAATATATTGTAAATAATACATCGCAGCAAAATTTGCTCATAATTAAAGTAATAATTTGACCAGCTAAATTAAATAGCAGCAGTTAAGATATAAAGCGATAGAAAGTTCTAAACAGTAAACCAATATGCCTTGAGCTGCGTTCACGCAAAAAGCGCGAAAACAATACGAAAAAAAAAATCATGCGCATTTTGGACGAACAGGAGTTCAAACAAATTGGTATGTTTTTTATATGAATGTGGTTTTCTTGCTTTAATTTGCGCGCTTTGCGTGAACGAGGCCTTCGATAATTGCTTTTGCGTGAATTAGGTTTATATCAGGGTGTTATTTAAATATCTCCCTTAAGAATATATTATCGAATATAATAGTTGTGTGGCAGAATAAAGTGTCCTTTTATCATCTTAAATTTTAAAAAAATAAGCACTATGCTTCATGTTTTACATTGCATTGACGTGAATGCGTACATGTTATATGCAAATGAAACCATGAATTTTATTTAGTTTATTCTTCAAGCAACAAATGCAATATCATAACAAGTTTTTTTTCTATCTTGGCTATTCAAACAAATTTGTTCTTCAAATTTAAAATTTTAATTCCAATGTTAAGCTTTACAAATACGGATAATGGTGAATGTCCCTACATGACTTTGACTGGAAGCGACGACATTGCTAAATCGAGAAAAAGGAATGACAATGAACATAGACACAAAAAGATTCCGTCATAGAGCACAGTCAATGTAGTCATTCTCATTTTAATATCCATAATTTCAGTTACAACTGATGATAGTATAGTGAAAACATAGACGGATAGCGCTAATCCTAGGAAAACGCTATGACGCATTCTTGTTTTCGTCATTAGTTTGATCTCCAGATATCCCTTTATACTCAACAATAATTTTGTGACGAGGAATCCTATGGCGAAATAGAAATAGAGCAGAAAAGGGATGCGCAATATCTCGGGCATGCGCACCCACGCTCGACCATTCTGATTGGTTATCCAGCTGTAGCACCACGTGACTACTGTGAGCAGCGTCATCATAGGAACTACTTTTATCAGCCGCGATGCGTTCTTCAAGACAGGCAAGCCATGAACCTAACAAGTGAATATAACATCATATACATGTATATTACAATACATTCTCAAAAACCATGGGAGAGTGGTTATGAAAACCATTCCGTACCCAGACGTGAATAAAACTTTAAAAAGAACTGTTTTTGACGTTACGCATCCGTTCATATTACGACTAAGACCCAAATATTTGACGTCCAAATAAACTCATAGGCCGCCTAATGCTAATTAAAAAGCAACCATGTTGATGGAGTACATGTACAATGTACATGAGTTCATTTTCAAGTCCACAGATGTTGCATGTCAAGAAATCATCATACCAATGGGTACCTCGAATTGTTATGTCCAGTTTCAAGTTCATATGTCTACTATAGACAATAAAACATAAATAGTGTTACAAAAAACATATAAGGTTATTTTAGCTGTAACCCCTATAATCATTTTCAGACAGACAACTCAACCCGTTTTATAAAACATATGCCAAAAACTGCAAATGTCCAGTTTCGAGTTCAAACTTTTTTGGGATGAGATATAGCATAACATAAACATCAGTCAAATGCGCGTGTCCATATTACGTCATTCTATGTACCTCCAAATCTATACATACCTGGGTCACTACGAACGCAACAGAAAACCCGAACGTGAACATTGGCCAGAGTCTGGTGCCTTGTAATTCACTGCCGCCAGTCTGCACAGCCACTACGCCACCGTGCAGGATGACCCAGGCCTCCAAGAACTGCTTCCAGTATGCGTTCACGTGGAACTTCGTGTACAGCAGGCTACCTAGAAATAAAATTTGAACACTTGTTAGCCGTTATATTTACTCAAACGTAGTTTGGAAAAGAGGCTCCATTAAAAGACAAGAAAAATAATAATAAGAAACGTGTGACACGGTGAAACAAAATACATTTAAAAATTCGAACACCTGTTCTTAAATCTAAAACGTTTTCGTTTACGTTTGAAAAGCCTTGATCAAGGACATGTCCTTGTTAATGTCTGAGTACAAGAGAACTTAAATATTCTTTTTGAGTATTTTGCTTAATTATTGCAGTCTCAAGAAAATATGACTAACGCGCGTTCTACGAACATGCAATGTACATAATGCAACGCTGCTGACGTTATAGATACACAACAGAGTTTAAGCTTTTCATAAAGTCATAAAAGGGTTGATCGGTTTATTGCGGGGAAAATAGCATTCTGAAGCACATAATGCATTATGAAATTGTTTATATGTGTCTCAAAATTTATTTTTCGTCATTTTAGAATAGGTACATTATTCAGCTTGACACCTGACATTATATCAGCCCCGTAAAGCAGTCGGTTGATAAACTATGATCATTTAAAATACACGGTGGTCTAACTTTCGGCCTGACTGGTTTATTGCGGGACGATGTGATTAGTTGAAAAACGTCTTTTTGCATATGTATATTGTCAGAAATCCAATGAAAAAGTATAAACATAAAGTTTTATAAATACCAATTGAATCATTCACCCGGAAATGAGCAATATTCCCCATTTATACAGGGTATTTACTGCTTTATAAAGAAAC
>LQRL01129082.1:0-10315 GCA_001703475.1 Hydroides elegans | reverse complement strand
ATTTAAATGCTAAGATTATATGTAAATCGGCTAATACATTATATGCAAACTATACATACAAGCTTAAAACTGAGGAAAATTAATAAAAATTAGTAGAAAACGTCATTATATGTAGAAGTGTTTATGAAATGAGGAAAAACTGAATAACAAATTAAGGTTTTGTATAAATATAGATAAAATGATGTCATTATTATGGGTACACGATTTAAGACGACTGTTTTGGGTCTATATGTATAAAAATAAAATTTTTAGATAAGTTACTGCAGATATCAGGATTATTTGAATCATATAAAACAAAGTTTCATGCTATTTTATCAATCCCGCAATAAACCGGTCATCTGAAAAGACGCACCCCACCTTTATGTTATGGGGCATCACATCGTCAATTAAAATTTGGCGTTCTCAAAATTTAGTCAATTTGTTGTTATTATATGTACCTATATTTGGATGATCAAAAATTGCAGTTTCAAACCAATTATCATATCAAAAATAACACACCACTTGGAAAAACGTGATTTACCCCGCAATAAACCGGTCATGACGTCTATGTCTTCAGAGGTAGAGTTTAATTGTCAGACATTATTGCATAAAAGTATATTATACCCACTATGAGTAGATAGGTAAACCATTATACAGAGACTGATTATAGTAAGAACTGAAATCCTTCATCTCAGCATAACATAATTCAATTTTATAACAATGTTGACGATAAAAGGTATTTCTTTGTATATGCCGTGTATATAATTTCTTAAAAAGAATACAAAGTTATATATAAAACAAAACAGACTGTACCTTGCAAAAGAAGCATGTAGCAATACACGGCCCCTGTCACGTGACCCCACGTGTTCTCCATCGGGTGGTACCAGAAAGTGAAGATGGCTGCCCACGAGAACGCATAGGGATGGTAGCGTCGGATGAAATAGCTTGGAAGAGGCGAAAGACGAAGTATGTTTGATAGTCTGCTGGTGTGAGAAGCGGTGGGCCAGCCGAAGAATAGGCCTCGGTCTTTGTATTCCATTATCAGGATGAAAATTAGAATAACAACGACCGAACCTGTATTAAAAAAAGGTATATTGATAAGTTATGATACTAGATTACACCATGTTATGTGTCTGGTTTGATTATCTTTATAATGTTAGAGCGATGTTAAAATGATAAGCTATACCTATACTTATAATAGTTCGTCATAACACTTTGTGATTTTTTTCGGGTAAAGGATAAAACATCAAAAATGATAAATACAAAAATGTTGTTATGTGACTTTTGCGATTCAATCGCGCTTCCCACTTGGCAAGGGTCGTCCATAGTACGTCGCTTTCGGACGCGACGTTGAGAGGACGACCTACTTTGGGCCCGTATGAAAATTTTCAGGACGACCTTTTACGTCCGTAGAACGTAATTCCTACGTCCGAATAGGACGCGACGTCGATGCAACGTCTTTTCTTCGTCCGTGACGAATAAGGACGTCCGGAAAACTTTCATACGGGCCC
This sequence comes from Hydroides elegans, assembly GCA_001703475.1. Lineage (NCBI taxonomy): Eukaryota > Metazoa > Annelida > Polychaeta > Sabellida > Serpulidae > Hydroides > Hydroides elegans. Next base: position 8,825 of record LQRL01129082.1, on the reverse strand, counting down.
AATGTAGGTCGTCCTCTAAACGTCCGTGGACGTCTTGCCGAGTGGGATCAATTGCCAAATCAACAAGAACGTAATCACGTCATTTACTTTGAGAGGAGGCAACCGAGACGTCCTGAGCCAGTGCATCGTAGGTTGTGTGTGTGTTTAGGAAGTGCATCAGCGCGAAAAAGCAATTGGCGAAGAGCGACAGCCAGTTGAGCGACGTCGCATTTGCGCTGAATCTGTCCTTTCCCTCGATGCCATCGGAAATCTGATTGCGAAAAGGATTATTAGATTTTTAAATGTCATTTGTTTCGTTTTAAAGTAATCTTGATAAGTCTATTTGTATGTCCAGGCACGTATTCAGAAAATGTTAAACCGCATCGTCAATGGTATAACATATCAAAGCGAATTTATATGGTAGAATTTATATTATGGTATAAGATGTAAGCCCATATTATGTACAATTTATTCAATACTGCAATTCCGTTTGGGTCTGATATGCATAGCAAAAAAAAACATAATGTTTTTATTTCCTTCTTCGACTATTATAGGATAAAAATCCACCCTCACGTTAAATTGTATATACTATAATTCATGTCATTAAAGATCCTTATAAATGATTGTGACACGAGGCAGTTATCATACAAGCAAAATATTTTCCCACTAACCTTTTGTATCTGTGCCGCATAAATGATTACCCACATCGTGAGTTGATGAAGACTGTAGCCTATCCAGGGAAAGGCTCGTGTCATGGAAGTCACATTCTGTGGAGGCAGTTTCCAGTAGTACCATCTGCTTGCCGCATGCGGATCGCTTCTAGAATGGGGTAGTTTGAGATGTATATAGATTCAACTAGGAATTCAATGATGGATCAATTTGTCCATATCTGTTAACAAAAAACTTTTTGTTACAATTATTTTAATATTTATCGCACATATGTTTGTGATGAAGAAGTATTCTGATGGAAGAGTGTGGAAGAAAACGAAATCCGAATTTGGAATTCAAATGCAAAATTTATGATAAATATGAATACCTGATTATATACATGTATAAAATAGATATTAACAGCTATGTTATATATGGATTAGAGTTATGCTAACCGTCCTTTTACGCCGGGTTCTGGTACGAATGGTTCTGGCCAGAATCGTGCATGTGACGTTTTTGAGAGATCATGTTCATAGCCGGAGGTTGCATCCCACTGACGCGCATTACCTTAAGTAAGGCAAAATGATTCGAATTAAAGTAAAATCACGTTAAGAATAAGTTACCATGTCCAACAATCCGTTCAATAACGATAAACGATGATACGCTAAAAAAATATATTGGTTCAACAATAATATACAGGCGCGGATCCAGAAAATATTGAACCTGAGGGCGCTAACAGTATAAAATATCAGACCGAACAGGTGGGCACAAGTTTTTTTTTGTATGACATATAAGGGCGAACAGGGGGCGCGCCGGGTCAACCCCCTCTAAATCCGCGCCTGATATATACATACTTGTTAAAAGATGAATTTGGAAAGAGCTTGTTCTATCCCTTCCATTTCCAATGCATTTACTTTTATTTTACCAGGAGTACCCAACGGGCCATTTTTAAAAAGTGTCTCATTTTAATGCATTTGGCCTGAAATGGATTCTAATCTACTCTAAACCTGATAATTATTTATATTAGTCGAATGGCTTTATTCTGAATTTGCCAGCAAGGAACACAAAAATTATCGTGCCAGCAACTTTGCAGAGTTTTGCCAGCAGAATAAAACATTTATATACAGAAGTGTTGATTTTGCGCATAGTTTGAAAATTTATCTTTTTTGGACTTTGTTATGTCAATCTTAAATGTACAAGTGCATCACATTAATAATGCTATGCTTAAGCTCGATTTTATTATAAACCATCAACGTTATCGGCTATTAGAGACATATTTAAAGCTTGGGTTTTATTCGTTGAAAATGCCAGGAAAATACGAAATATTTGAAATACAATATTTTATTTGTTCTGTTCTGTGAAAATGCCAGCAAGATAGATATTTGAAAAGAATAGATATTTCACAGAATAAATCGCTGGGTACTCCTGTTTTACCAGTTGTCTGCGACATTATTCCCCGCTATATATGTTGTAGGGTATCTATTCGGTTAGGGCAAGTATACTTACCCTAGGGTAAGTATACTTGCCCTGATTTTTTAGGGTAAGTATACTTGCCCTGATATTTTTCAGGGCAAGTATACTTACCCTGGTTTGTGGCCTTCCAAAAATGAAAGATACCCTAACTTCATATGTCCATTATATGCACAAGTTATTCATGGGGGTGAGTGAGTTAAACGTTTCGCTTTGTGAGCGGAACCTTTTGACCTGATTATTAGCTGAACTCCGTACGCAACAATGGTGTTTGACTTGAATAGTTTTAAAGATTTAGACATTCAACACGATTGGGGTTTGATCTGAAGGGCACTATAGTGAATCATGATAAAAACAATGTTACATTTGTATTAAAATAAGTTTTATCTTTAAATGCTAACACATGTTGAGAAACTCAATTAACACTTCCTGTATGTTATTGCATAAAAGCTCTCATAAAAGACTATAACAAATTGTCAATATCTCCCATGCATTTATTCTCTATATTCGTTTACATTTGAATAATCGATTTCATTTATTACTACTAAATAAATCAGTATATCTGTAGACGAAAGTCACACCTGCACGCTAGATAAATAATTTCCCTTAACCTTTACTCATTTGCATGACAACATGTATGGCTAATGTGACAGCGTGTGCTCGGGAACATTTGCAGATTTAAAAAGGTAATACATATTTACATAAAAGTCATATTTTTGCCAACACACCACTGCGTACAATGACATTTAAACGACACCTTTATTTTCAAAAGTAACATCTACTTCTTAGATTCATGACCACCAATTTTACTCAGTTTTATTTCTACACGAAAGGCACGAGCGAAATATTCAATGTCGGTAGCAAGTCGAAAATATATACTCATTGATCCGGAGCGAACCGCTTTACTCATCGAGGCGAAGTCTTCGACTCACTAAGCAACCAATAGTAATCACTCTATGGGTGTTTTTAGTAATAGAATGACTAAATCCTCAATTTCAATTGCAATCAATAATCATTAACACAATGGCTATGAGGAGCGAAACGTTCTACTCACACTAATCCAGCGAAACCTTTGACTCACTCACTCAAATGAATAACTCGTTTATATGTTTATATCAAATCAGGGTATCTTTCATTTTTTGAAGGCAAAAAACCAGGGTAAGTATACTTGCCCTGAAAAATATTAGGGCAAGTATACTTACCCTAACACAGTTAGGGTAAGTATACTTACCCTAGGGCAAGTATACTTACCCTAGGGCAAGTATACTTGCCCTAAAACGAATAGATACCCTGTGACATATATATCATATTCTTTTGATAATAAGAAAAATATATACCTGTTGCAAAGACAATACCGACTAGTATAACAGCAAATATGATTCCGAGGCTCCACAGCAAGACATCCTGGCGTTGAATCGGGTCCCGCGCTTCCTGTTTGTTAATTAACAGGTCATTGTTTTAGCAAATGGACAGCCGTGAATAACGTTCTTTCACTGATTTTAGAATTATCTCTTTCTTATTCTGACAGTGAACAACATACTTTTGATTTTGGGATAATCAAATTTGCAGTTTACCTTAGAAGGATTTGTTTTCAAGGTATCATTATTTCTTATTTCCCCGTTAGTAACTTCCTGCGCGCAAAATGCCTCTCCGTTTTCTGAAATTAATAGAATATATATATATTAATTCATATACATGACATACAATATAAAAACATACAATATCAAAACATTCCTTAACATTCCCCACTATATAATAACGATTCTCATTACAAATTATAGCTTATTATCTAAATCCTCTCTATCAAATTATTTTTTACCATTTTTCTTATCATCAGTTGAATGCTTTATTCTTTGTCGAATTTCAAATTGATCTTCCATATTGAAACATACAAAGTGACATGAGCGCTTACCAAAATCACCGAATACTTATTGGTCTCGTTCTTGTAAAAACACGTATTAAGTGCAGACTGCTTCTGGTTTTGCCATCAATATATACTCAATAACGTAAACAAAATCCGAAATGTTTGTGACATAAGAAATGACCTTTAGACGCACATGCAATGAAGGACTCATAGCTCGGTCATGACGATCTTTACCGGTTTTGGAACTTTAATCAAAGCAATCTTAAAGCATGGTGTCCGCCTAAAATGTTGCTGTCCAAACAGTTTTAACAGGAGTACCCAGCGATTTATTCTGTGAAATATCTATTCTTTTCAAATATCTATCTTGCTGGCACTTTCACCGAGCAGAATAGATAAAACATTGTATTTCAAATATTTCGTATTTTCCTGGCATTTTATACGAATAAAACCCAAGTTATTAATAGGTCTCTAATAGCCTATAACCTGGTGGTTTATAACAAAATCGAGTTTAAGCATAGCATAATTACTGTGACGTATTTGTACATTTAAGATTTACATAACAAAGTCCAAAAAGGTACTTTTTTCAAACTATGCGCAAAATCAACACTTCTGTATATCAATGTTTTATTCTGCTGGCAAATTTGTGCATAGTTGCTGGCACGATATTTGTTGTGTTCCTTGCTGGCAAATTAAGAATAAAACCATTTGATAAATACAAACAATTATCAGATTTAAAGTAGTTTAAAATTAATTCCAGGCCAAATGCAGTAAAATGAGACACTATTTCAAAAATGGCCCGTTGGGTACTCCTGTTTTAAGCTGCTTAGTGATCAAAATTGATAATTTGTTCCAAAACAAAAAATCTTGGGAATTTATGACCGTAAACATTTTGGCTGCAATTTATTTGTGCTGGATTCCTTAAATATACTTCAAACTATGCTTAATTAAATAAAAATAATAAAGTAAAACTGAAACCTCAGTAAGATATTTTCAGTGTCAATGCTAAAAACCGCAATTATCATATTTGTGAGCATAATTATCATCATATTCTTCAGTACCTTAACTGAAACAAATAATACTAAAATCAGTATAAAAATATTAATCATTATTATAATCCATATTTGTTATACTTGTTATATTATTTACAATATTTGTAAAATTAACTGATTGATAATATTTTCATTAAGTCTTCAGAGAATAGTACGTAACGGCCAGTTCCCTATTAACTTACAATATCAAATGGTGTTGACCTAATGTATAAAAGTTAAGTTGTTCTCAATAATAAATTATCATTGGTGATTTTCAAAACACAATAGTAAATTTCTATCAACATTTCACAATTTAGTAGTCCCGCATAATTTGTGCTGATACTTTCAAACTGTTACATGAAGATATATATTATGCGATGAATCAAATCGCATATTTTACTCACCCTGTCAATCACATGTTAAGAAATTATATATATTTTTTTTCTTTTAGATTATTTGAATAACTGTTTATAAATAAACAAAACAATATTTTTATACGAATTTTATATAAATTCTAAAACACTAGCTTCAACATTTGCCGGTATATCTGCATCGTATAACAATATTAGTTCACAATGAATTCTCAAGTGAATAATCGGTCATAAAACAGCAGTTCAAAGTAAATTGCAAATTTGAGTAAGATCAAGAAATAGCCGTTGATGCGAGGATGGTATATTAAAGACAAGTCACTGGATCTTTTTGTGTCCATGTTTTAACAAAATCATGAGCGCCCCCACAAAGATCTCATTTAAGATAAATGGATTTTTGCCAGCAATTTATGCTTTAATAAACAAATTTGAATTTTCATAGTTATTGAAATCAGTCATGATTATAACCGAGAAATAATGCATTTAATTTCGGAAATATATACCTCCTTAATATATATGGTTCCTCGATATCTTGATACCAAATTATGGAATTAATACATTTGAATGGTTCTATATAAAATTACTCACCGTCTAATAGATAAAGGACATACTAATCCAATGATTATTTCAATAAACACACAATACGTATAGCCTATCGCAATAATTTATTCCTCGAATATTTTAGTCAGTCTGTGTAATTTTTCGGACACAATTTTAGGCTTGTTGACAATCGCTGAGTAAACCTGCGTATGTTGACATCGCCTGAAAAAATAGCGAAAAGTCAACTTACGATGATTTCACAGATTTACTACAACATCTATATTTGGATTTTATACAGGTATGTAATATCCATTTTTTACAAAGTGTTATTCAATAGATACAGGAAAACGATTTGATCGATATAAAAGATGACTTTTCTCTTAAAAAGGCATTCGCGCATAATATGTTGTAAGCGTAACATATAATATAGGACTAACTTCTCTCAACCAATCAAACATTGACATTTCCTTTAAATTAATTTCGGTTCGCCAATTTCAATCGCCGTATCAAAAATATATCATCATAGTTCATAAGTCGCATTTATTTGATCATAATGTTGCATTCTTCGAAAACGATATTGAAAGCAATTTATTTTAAATATATCAGGTGTGTGTTAGATATTTCGTTAAAATAATCATTTCGGAGATAGGGTTTATCACTCAAATAGTTAATATATTTCCCGCTGGATGATTGAGCAGGATATAAAATATATCATGAATTACATGAAAATAATAATATTATATCTGTCTCCAGCGATGTTTGATATATTCTGACTTTCTAATTTGTCACATTAAATTGATACATAATTGATTCATATTCACCCTGGACCAATCAATTCATTCGGGAAACTGTCTTCAAAATTACATTGACTTCCCCATGTGCATATTTACATATCGTCAAACATTTCTGATGTCGAAATCACATATCCAACCTCCCATTGTCTGACTTTCATTCCATAATGTATATTTCTTGTTGAAATTGGCTAAAGATGTGACAGGCTAAACAATATGAAAAAGATATTCTAGGTTGATGAATCCATTTTAAGATATTCAGCTCTTGATTAAATGCAGTACTACCCATAACAAATCTTAATATGACATTTCGTAATCTTCTCTTTATAGAAGCATCCGCCTCAAACCTTTTTGGCAAAGTGTGACTGTGTCAAGATATAGATATTCTTGAATCTTCTATATTTCTACATACGTATTATAACGTTCATGGTTGTTTATCTGTACTTTGTGGACCATAGCAGTTTAATGTAAATAACGATGTTTCTAGATTATGTTCGTGTATGTGCTAGAAGGTTATTAAATGTTCTGGAATATCTTCCAGATTGGAATGGTACTTTCTAGAATATTATCGAATCATGTAGTTTCTAAGTCTCGAATAATTGGAATGATATAGAATGTTCTTTTTGTTCCATAAGTTTATGGAATGTTCGAGAATGCATGTAAAATGGTATAAATAAGAGTCGAGATTCAGTGTTCGTCAGATGCGGATTAATGATAACAAGAAGTGAAGATATTGGAAATAATAAAGCAGATTGAATATAGCGGCGTTTTATTCGGACTCTCAAACAAGATATTGTACCACGAGGGCAGATCCACACTACAAGGGGCGGTATTGGGCAGTACTTCTCAGCTGTTTCTTGACATTTGGGGGCTCGTCCGGGATAGCTCTCTGGTGGTTTCGGAGAACGAATATCGCAAGACGCAAGTGAAGACTATTCATCGCTGCTGGGTATTATTTCTGGTAGAGGGTGCAACAACCGTGTCATCATGAGTGCTCCATACGAGAGATGGCTGTCGCTAGGCAAAGAACTGGGGTACACCGGCGAGAAACTGAAGACATTCATCGCCAAGAAAGAACAAGAATTCCTCGACCGAGAAGAGAGGGCGCGCAAACGAGAAGAGGAGAGAGAGGCCCGTGAGGCGGAGATCGATGTGAAGCGCCAAGAAATCGAGGCAAAACGACAGGAACAAGAAGCCAAGCGTCGGGAACTTTTTTTTTGTTTTTATTGTATTTTTAGTATTTTTCATATATAAAGTACATATACATTCATACAGACATATACATATACATTACAAGACAAGAACATGACACCACAAAAACGCTTCTAGTATAAAAAAGCCAAACGACAACTTTCATGGACTTACACAGAAAAACTATCGTAATAGTACTACTATTGCTCATTAATTGATAGATATTTGCAACTAGATTTCACAAGTGTCTTATGATTATTCCATTTTACAGAAAAGTATGTTTCACTTAGTGAGTTTTTTCTCGGCTAAAATAGATATAAATATTCGTTTTAATAATGTTTCAATAAGGAAATGTTTCTCTTGACCTCTCATTTCACATATATACATCTTAACGATAACACACAACATATTTACTGCCTTATCATTCGTTCCAAATAAAAGCTCGTCCCTACTTAATCCTTGAAAAGTCCTGCAGTTTAGCGCAGAATATACAGTTTTTAACCACATTTTTGTTGTCTGGCATTCAACCAAGGCATGAACTAATGTATCTTCAACATCAAAATTGCTCTTTTTACAATAAATACACAGGTTTGATTCACGGATTCCCCATTTTTTAAGATTTGAAGCGCAGTTAACAATATTATGAACAATTTTGAATTGGAAGGCTAATAGCCGCGGATCTCTGGTTGATTTTCTGCAGAGGTTCATGCTTTTTAAGATGATATCATTTGACACTCCAAACTGGTCAAGCCATCGATTGAGACAGGTGGGAGGTTGAATTTTGAGCGCGACAAAACAGTTATAAAAATCTTTACTTTTTGATTTGCTTATATTCAGAGCTTTTCTATCCTTAAGAAGGAAGATGTCTGATAAGAAGTTGATATTTGGTTTGTCTTCCCGTAATAAGTTTTGAAGATCAGGGTTTTTATCTACTGCATTTTTAACT